>CAVNYN010219379.1:0-49314 GCA_963692815.1 Nyctanthes arbor-tristis
AAGGGACGGTGGTGGTGGTGGTGGTGTCCCGGGTGGGCGGAATCGAGCTTGGTCGATTCCAAGAATGAGGACTAGCAGCGGGGCTGCGGGAACGGAGGTAAGCAGAGATGGCTACTCTGTTGTCTCCAGTGTGCGTGTGCGGATGATGTATAGGTATGTATACCTTGCGATTTGCAGGTTGTTTTTCTGCCGTGTGTGTATCATTGTGTATGTATGTGGGCGTATATGTAGTATCAAAAGGGAGATGAGTCCCAATGTGAGTGGAATTGAGAGTTTGGGAGGGATTCTGATTTCTTGTTGCAACAGGACACTAAGTTGAGGATAAGGAGGTAGTCTTAGTTAGAGTTAACCTTTTCTTATCGTTACATACAATATTACATAATTACTATTAAATTCAATTGATTTAAAAAATTAATTTTTATTAACTTTCTTTTTTGTACATTTGTAGCTCTGGAGACAAAATAAACATATCATCAAGTTCTTAATGTATGAGATAATATTCTTATCAATCATCAAAAGGTAATATTTCGTTTTTCTCAATTGACACCGTAAGGTAATATACTTGAAAACTAATTATATATACTATTCTCTAACACCAAATGCAACGCACGTTTTTCCTACTAGCAAAAGGAAAGAGGATATGGAGTTTGAATGTTGGAGTTTTTAGACGTTTTCATCCATATGAAGCGGGATGCTTATTACTTCGGAAATTTTTCCTTTTTTACACAATCGTGAGATAGAATCATGTTTCTTTACATCACATTATCATTGTTAAAGCTATCAACATCACATGAGCCACATACCTGTATATAAAATTGTATACAAAAATTAGGGAAATAAGTGTGTGAAGACACATGCAATCCAACTGCCGATATTAACTTGATGTTAATTACTGTGACATACCCAAATACACGATACGCATGCACGTTTGAGACTATTTGTATACAAGTGACATAATAATTCCAAAAAAAGGGGAAAAAAATCATTAAGCCACTTGTGTACGAATGGCAGAATAATAATTGGAAAAAAAAAAAAAAGGTAAAACAAAATATGTTACTTTCATTCCTCAAATTATTTTTGAAAGGTTAGACAATCACGCATCATGTGTGAAGGCAAGACGGTTTACCGAATCAAACCGTAAGGTAATTAATATATTCCAAATCTTTAGTCAAATCATATACCAATATATGTATTATTTTTACATACACATATTCAAAATCAAACAAGGAATTCATCCATCAATACACACCCACAATAATAATAATAATAATAATAATAATAATAATAATAATAATAATAATAATAATAAAGGGAATGAGAGTTCCTTCCAGTTTCTCTCTTCAAACTTACTATTGACGACAGTGTATTTTGGGCTGCTTTCCATCCTTAATTCTTCAAATAGTAGTTTCCGCATTGCCCTTTTTCCCGACTCTCTTCAACGTCGACGACTAGGACTAGTCGAAACACGGGTTAGAAACGTAAATCGTTTTAACTCCACAAATATGGTTTTCATCATCAATATATTCATTCAATAGCCAAAAATTACAAGTTTGAGATATGACTAGTACTAGTAGTGATCATGGAATTGGAATTGTGGAGAGGGCTCTCAGCTGCCTCGGAAAAGGGTTCGATTTGACGTCGGATTTTCGGCTCAAATACTGCAAGGGAGATAATCGACTCATCCTGCTTAACGAAACAGAGACAAATGAGCTTTCAGTGCCGGGTTTTGGGACATTCAGAGATGTTTCGATCGACATCAAGTGTGATAAGGGTGACCGGACAAGATACCAGTCGGATATCCTCGACTTCAACCAGATGTCGGAATTTTTCAACCAGAGATCTTCGGTGCCGGGGAAAATTCCGTCTGGTTTCTTCAATTCAATGTTCGGGTTTCAGAGTGGATCGTGGGCAACAGATGCAGCAAACACAAAGTATTTAGGATTAGATGGGTATTTCATTGTTCTTTTCAGTGTTCATATCGATCGATTCCCGCTTATTCTCTCCGATCATGTCCGAAACGCTGTTCCGTCTACTTGGGATCCATCCGCTCTGGCCAGGTAATACTTAATCACAGTTTTTCTATAGCTACAGATTAGGCTCCTGTATAGAGCCCGAGAGTGATAATTGTGGGATTAGAATTCCGTTCATTTAACATTTCACATAAATCAAGTTTCATGATTGGTAGTGATTTGGAAAGCGTAGCGTTTGAAAATGTGGTTAATGCGTGTAAAAGTGTAAGGGATGGAGGCTAAGTGCCGAGTTTAGAGTACTGTTATATGCTGGCGTGGATGCTTTGTCCCCAAGTTCTATAGTTGACCCGTATATTAAGAGCATCCATGTTGAGCAGTGTCAAACCAAGCTAATGAAATTGTTGATTTGTAATTTAAAAACACATGTTAAAATTAGCAATAACCCGCTTTAAAAATAAAGTTGAATTGTAATAGCTAATTTAACAATACTAATACTATGTTAGAAATCAATTGCTAAATTTAATATACTTACATGACATTTAGGGGATGTTTGATTCAATTTATGGTAGTTGATTTATAAAGAGAAATTATAAAGAGGTGAAATGAGTGATGTATATTTAATAGAAGTTTGAAATTTGTGGTTATAAATGAGTAATTGTCATATCAATAGTCAAATCAGTAGTAGGTGAGATTATAATGTGTTTCGTTAAAAAGTATCAAATAAAGACTTAATTAATTTAGCATACTTACATGACAAAGTGAATAGTCATTGACCATACCAATGTGAATGTTCTGTGAGATCCATCATAAAGGCGTCTCTTTCTGCCGGACCTACTCCATACAAATTTACCAGAATGTTGAATAAGTCCAAAGTGATAGAGAAAACAAAAATATATGTGGGAGCCATTTTCTTGGTTGCAATAATTGATAATCGGAACCATACATGATAGTTGGCAATCTTCGAGGCAATGTTTAATAAAAAAGTCAACAAAAACCGAACGTTGACCTTTCACGTATTTGATAAGTTTAGTCCTGTTTTGGCGTCAGCCAATAGATGGTATTGGAGGATGTTAGTTAATATTTTTATTTTGTAGTCATATATATGTACAATTTTGTTCACGTCTATAGTCAGTAAATATTTGTGTCATTTAATAAATTGGTGGGCTAACATGCAACGAAAATATATATAAATTCTAAAATTTATTGTCACGGTGGGTAGGTGGCATTATGTCAAAAATTTTGATTTCGTAGTATAAATTAATTAATTAATTAATTTGTTTCTGCTTGCATCAAGTGTCAACGTTTAATTAGACATAGTCAAAAATACCAATGGAACAGATCGTTAAACGTGATAGGTTAGTATGAAATGTACAAAAATTTCCATTAATTCCCAGGAATTTGTTGTGTTAGCATTAAAAAAGTTGACATTTTGGTGTTTATTTATCACGGAAGAAATTAATTGTTTTGACTCGTTCAAATGGTCTAGGCGGCTACGCCGTCTTTTGTCTTGGTCAAGTTAACAGAAACCAATGAACCAAGCAGCTAAAAGTTGAATTCAATACTAATTTTGAAAATACCAAAAAATTTAAAAAAAAAAAGAAAAAGAAAAGAAAAGGGACATAATTAAGCAACATCAAACACGATAAAGCTAACTGGTCATGAGTTGTGCTATTTGAATAAAATCACATGCAAAAATTCTAATAAAATTGACACGTGACACGATCTTCTTTTTTACACATTACATTATTTTTATATCAACTGCAATCACTTATGATTCATGTCACTTTTGTCACATTTTTTGTATCTTATTTTGTCCACTTAGAAATTTTCAACTTGCCATATATTGAGTGATGATGATATTTATAGTTCCGATTTCCTCCCAGACGCTTGCCAGTATTATACCTCTAAATATTTATGTGGCGGAAGATTGTTGGGAATACACGTGTGATTGAACCCACATGTGGGTTCTCCATAATATCCTGGGTTCTCCATAATATCCCACCACATAGACGTTTGTTGGCATAAATCTAGCCAGACGTCTGGTGAGTGACCAGTTTCAGTGATTAGTACTTATATTGCATTGTTGTTACTTGTGATAATGCGTGACAGATTCATTGAAAAATATGGTACGCACATAATAGTGGGGTTGAGCATGGGGGGTCAGGATGTGATATTAGTAAGGCAGGACAAGTCTTCCAACATGGAGTCATCCCAACTAAAGAATAACCTGGATAATCTTGGTGACCAGTTGTTCAATGGGGCATGTACATTTTCTCCCCATCAATTGAGAACCAAAGGACAAAAGCAAAAGGTTGGTCACTAGAATTAAAACATTTTTAATTTCTCTCTTTGTTTCTAAATTCACTTTCTTTTGTGTTTATAAAATATCTGAAGAGCTGCTTATATTTGTATATCTCGTAATGCAGGCACCACAAGCTTTTAATGTTTTCGATCCACAACCAAATCTCGTTGGTAGTTTTGCTTCCGTCACCGCAAAAGAGGTAGGTTTCATCATCATAGTCATAGACAGGTTGCAGTGTGATCAGTTAGCATTTACTTTTTGCCTTGATGAATCCCTTCTAGAAGGTGTGGTTCAAACCCGAGACCTCCTGCAAGGGACGTGAGCTTTTAACCACTAAGGCACAATTTGAACCACACTAGTGTGAACTCATTCTACTTATAATAGGAAACCCCTAATAAATATGCAAATATGAATAAGTATTTGGTGCTGTCTTTTTCAAGCTACTTACTAGTGTATTCCTTGGTATTGAACATTAGGAAAATGATTTAAGACCTTCTCACTGAACCTATTCACACAAAACCACTTCCCTGGATGTTGATGACAGAAAGAAAGCCATCACAGCCTCATGTTTGGACCTTCTGCATAAAATTTAGATAAGATACATGTCTTGTTTAATGGGTGAAAAATGCAAAGCACAACCAAAAAAAAAAAAAAAAAAAATGAAGAAGAAGAAGATGATGATGATGAGAGCTGAAGGTTGTATTGAATGTTTGCAGGGCATCAGTGTCATTTGCTCAAAGCGGGGTGGAGATTGTTCGACTACTACACATTGCGAGTGGCTCCTAACTGTTCCATCAATGCCGGACGCCATTCACTTTAACTTCATTCCTCTCACTTCTCTACTTAAAGGAGTTCCCGGCAAAGGCTTCTTATCACATGCCATCAATCTTTATCTGCGATGTAAGCATCTTTATCACTCGTCTTGAGAGTCAATCTCAAGTTCATTGCATGCAAAACTGGTTTTTTTATATGTATAATCAATCATAATGTTTTGGAACATGACTATAATTGTTTTTTGGCCTGCAGATAAGCCTCCTATAGCTGATTTACCTTACTTCTTGGATTTTCAAGCTCATAGAATTTGGGCTCCTATCCACAATGATCTCCCTCTTGGTCCGACTAGAAACCGAGCGATGCAAACACCTGCCTTACATTTCAACTTGATGGGTCCTAAACTCTACGTAAATACTACTCAGGTAACTACACATAACTACATTTTGGTGATCAAAATTCTATATGGCTTGCCGTGTTTTTTCCACGCTTCTATAGAGTGCTTCAAAAATTGGCTAATATGGCTAATCTATAGTCACTGGTTTCCCATCAGGTTGTAGTTGGAAAGACTCCGGTTACTGGAATGCGACTCTATCTTGAGGGCAAGAAATCAAATAGGTAATGCAATGTTGTCAATTTTGCACTGTCTGGAGATGGTTTTCTCTTAGTAAGACCAGATAAAAGCAAACTAATAATCAATTTGTTGGCAAACTCTTAACAGGTTAGCAGTACATTTACAACAATTGTCAAACTGTCCTGTTCTACTCCAAAACAAGCTAAGCGACGGCCTAATTTGGCATGGATCAGAAGAAATAGCCGATGCCCGATACATTGAACCCATTCAGTGGAAAAAGTTTTCGATATATGTACAGCTCCAGTAAAATATGATCCAAGCTGGGCAACCACGGAAGAAAACGCCGCTGCATTCATTGTCACTGGCGCTCAACTTCAAGTAAAGAAGCATGACTCGAAGAGTGTTTTGCATCTGAGACTCTTATACTCCAAAGTATCAGATTTTTCAGTTGTACAATCTAACTGGATGGAATATGCATCAGAACATATTTCCACAAAGTCTGGCTTCTTCTCCTCAATAAGCACTTCAATAACTGGAAATGTAGACAAGGAAAAGGCCGTAAAACCAGTAATTGTAGATTCTGGGGTGTATCCAACTGGGCCACCTGTGCCAGTGCAAATGCAGAAGCTCTTAAAATTTGTCGATACCTCACAAATGTATAGAGGGCCAGTTGATAGTCCTGGACATTGGCTGGTGACAGGAGCTAAACTAGACCTGGAAAAGGGTAAAATTTTCCTACGTGTAAAATTCTCCTTGTTGAAAATGTCAACAAGATAAAGCATCGAAATTGTAGGAGAGTCAACTTATGGGAGTTGAAAAGAGCGAAGGAATCACTATATTTATAAGCTTCTAACAAATTTGCTGATGCACAATTGGATTTGTATACTGTGTATATCTTTTGTAAATAGGAAATGTCGGCTGGTAAAACTCCAATATTATTCATTCTTTATTGGTTTGGTTTCTTTTATCTTCCATCACAGAGCCTCCTCCGTGATTATATAATGTAACGTTTTTTAACCATTGTACTTTAGAAAAATCATGAAATTTGTTTTACCCCTAGAAAAATCTTGTTTTCACCTTAGGTTCGGCCCCCTCTTCAACATCATGATCATCTTAGTCCTTTGACTTGGAGTAACGATTAAAAAATAAGGGCCTTTTGAACAAAATCAACACAAAGATTTATCTTTTTCTTTTAGTTTTTTTATTTATAGTTTGTTGAACATATAATATAGTGAAGAAATATAAAATTGGTCCCATCTATCAATTTAAATTTTTAAATCAAGTTGGCTTAACAACTCAAATTATTGCTAGGCTGTTCATTCGAGCCCTTTCTTTATCTTAAAAAAAATATGAATGCCTGATTTCTCTATCTCTAAAAAGTAAGCAACAAAGATAAAGAAAGACTCCTTATATTATGTGCAAAGTAGTAATTATCTTTTTTAATTGGAAGAGATGGCTGAGTAGACTAAAGCATCGGATTGTTAATTTGTTGTACGAGTTATTCGTACCAAGGGTCTGAATCCCTCTCTTTCCATTTTTCCATTGATGAGTTGATTTTTTTTTCAAACCTTCCGAATCTTAGTTAAAACTGTGGAATAGATAAAATCTTAAGAAAATTGGAAAATTAACCAAGAGAAAACCTTTGGGTTCCTTTCTTCACATCCGGGGTTACGTCTAGATTCTCACCCGTGTTGCTAAATACGATCCAAAACTCGGTGGCTAAATTGAAGATTTGTAAAAATTCAAAACAAGTTAATTCTCCGCCAAGAAGGGATAAATCCATTGTGAAAGGTCAAGGCTTGAGTTATGAAAATTTGGTGATTGGAGGCCAAAATAATGCAAATCAGAAGTCTGGGGACCAATATACAACAAGGGAGGAATTTGAGTCTGTGAGCCTATGCAGCCTCATGCTACCACATGCGGCCAAGTGTGTGGCCACATGCAACCTCAATGCAACCTCATTCGGCCAAGTTTAGAAGGAGTCTGAAATGTGAGGCCTTATGTGCAACCTCATGCGATCTCATGCGGTTGGGAACGTGTCTAAAACGCGCGGCCTTTCGTATGATCTCATGCGGCCGCACTAGAAGATTTTCATAATTTTTATTTTATTTTTAATGTCCGTTTTCCTTTTTGATATTTTCTTGTTTCCTAAGACAACTAGATCTTCCACATACTATATAAATCCCTTTATTTCATTGTAAAGAAACATTCAAGAATATTATTAAGTTGAGATTTAAATTAGGGTTTATCCTTTCTTTGTCAAATTGGGAAATTTTGTTCTCAATTGTTTTTCTTGTGGATTCAAGAGCATATTCACTTATCAAAGAATATTGATCGTGTTCTTTGTGGCATGTTATAATGTTAAGTTCGTTGATTAATAAATTGACGGGTTCAATTTTTACAACTATGGCCTAATTTGTATCCGACAAGGCTTTCTTGGGCATTATTCCTATAGTTTGTAGGTTCAGGAGTTGAAACACTTCCGGGTTCGCATCAGTTGGTATTAAAGCAAAGGCTGTAAGTCGGGTAAATTTTTTCCTTTTTCTTTTGTTGCATTTGTGGCATTGGATTAACGAAGTTATTTTTGGAATTTTTGGGATTAATTTGAATTGATATTTGGGTTGAATTTGAGGTTGTTAGGTTGTTTGTTGAATTTGGGAGGATTAAATAGGTCAAATGGAAAATTTACCGCTGGGCAAAATAATGTCCCTCTATTTGATATGAATGAATTAGTTGCTCAATTGTTGGTGGCAATTAGAGGGGCATGGCAAGAGCAAACAACTAATCTAACTAGGGTGTTTAGGGGAGATAGGACCAAAAACGAAAGAGATCATCGTAAGGAGAGAGCTAGGGATGAATTACGGATAATTTTGAGAGGGATAGTGATAAAAGTGGTGGGAATGAATCAGTGAATGTGCATGATGGTGGAAGAGAAGCTCGAATGAGAGAGCATGAAGGAGTTCATAGAAATTTGGCATCCATTAATATGAAAATTCCACCTTTTCGGGGTAGGAGTGATCCAGAGGAATACCTAGAGTGGGAGAAGAAAATTGAGTTGATTTTTGATTGTCATAGGTATTTGAAGGAGAAAAAATTGAAGTTGGCGGTAATGGAGTTCACCAACTACGCTATAGAATGGCGGGATCAACTAATTATTAGCAGGAGGAGGAATATAGAAAGGTCGGTAGATACTTGGGATGAATTGAGGTCCATTATACGGAAATGATATGTTCCCAATTACTACTATCGGGAGTTGTACCGGAAATTGCAAAATCTTCAACAAGGGTCGAAGAGTGTTAAAGACTATTATAAAGAGAGGGAGGTTTTGATGATCCGGGGTAATGTAAATGAAGATAGGGAAGCAATGATGGCAAGATTCATAAGTGGTTTAAATAGAGAAATAGCCCATAAAATAGAATTGCAATATCATGTGGAGATTGAGGAGTTGTTGCATACGGCTATTCGAATGGGGAAGCAAATAAAATATAAAAGCGAGACTAAGCACTCTTCAGGGTCCAATCATGTTTGGAAATCAGATATGGCTAATAAAGATAGGCAATGGTTGGTTCCAACAAAAGAAGCTGAGCTAGATAGGAAGAAGGTTGGGATAGTGGGTTAAGGGAAGGCTAAAGTAGGTGAATAGTCTGATCCGTGACATAAAGTGTTTTAAGTGTCAAGAATTTGGGCACATGGTTGTGGGGTGTTCAAATTGTCGGGGTGATGCTTAACATAGGAGGGGAAATAGTGTCAACGGATGAGAAGGTTGAAGAAGAGAGTTCGGAGTCTAGTGAGACTTATGAGGAAAAAATTAGGTTACAACATGGGGATAAAATTTCCTTAGTTGCTACTAGTGTTGATGAGGTACAGGTTGAAGTGGGAGACAACGCACTAATGCGTTTCAAACAAAGTGCATGGTGAAAATGAAGAGTGTGGTGTCATTATTGATGGTGGGAGTTATAATCACTACTACAGAATTTGACAAAAAAAGGGGCAATACACGTCGGTTCGTGGAAAAAAAGACTCGTAAACATAATGCAGTGGCAATTTTGAAATTAATTGGATTAGTATGTATAAATTAAATAAACTATAGGCGTCGGCTGGCAACCGACACCTATGCTTAATAGGCGTCGGTTCCTAGGAATCAACACCTATTGCATTAGTATATTTCAAAAACCATATTCATGTTTCAGAGACTTCAAACATTGCGTTAAACCATTTTCTTAGCAGTTTCGAGCGACTTAAACCCAGACCCATATTTTGACTTCCAAAACCCTTATATCTCCATCTGGCCACTTCCACCCGAAGACATTGCAACTGTTTCGGGCGGCGGGCAGTCGGCGGCGGCGAGTTTGGATAGCTTTTTCTCCATTTCTTCTCTCAGTTTTTGGATAGTTTTTTGTCCACTTCTTCGAAGTATTTTGAAGGTAATTATTCTCCATTTCTTGGTTAGTTTGTAATTATGGAAGAATTTGTTTATATTTTGAGAATTATAATTCTAGGTTTGTGTACATTTAGTAAATATGAATTTTGTTGATTTTAGTGGATGTATGTAATTTCTTGGGTATTGTTTGTTAAATATATTTATACATTGTTATGGGTACACAAGATTTAGTTATATTACAAGAATTTGTAGGATTTTTATAGAAGTTGAAAATCTTGCACGCCACATGTTCGATAAAGGCCTCATAAAGATTTCTTTTTTTTTTTTTTTCTTTTTGAAATTTATGCATTGATTGGAGAGATGGATAACTAAAAATTTAATGCTAGTGTATATCTACTTGAAAAGTATTTCTAGATAAAAAAATTAAGAAAATCACACAATGTTAAAATTCTTTGAGTTGGTTTTCTATGTAAATAAATATGTAATTAACAAGACAAATAATTTAAGAAAATCAAATAATGAAAAATTATTTCTTTAAGTTTATGATACAAATGATCAATATGTAATTAACAAATAATATTGATATAAAAGTAAATAATAAAAATCAAATAATACAAAAATTCTTTGATTAAATAATAAAAATGAAATAATACAAAAATTCTTTGATTAAGTTTGTGATAGAAATAAATTTGTAATTAACATGATAAATAAGTTAGAAAATCAAACAATAAAAAATTCTTTCATTAAGTTTGTGATACAAATGAATATGTAAATAATAAACAATATTAGTGTACAAATAAATTATGAAAATCAAATAACGTAAAAATTTATTTGATTATCATTGTGATGCAAATAGATATGTAAGTAACAAGAATGAGTGAACAAATGAATAAAGGAAATAAAAAAATTTAAGAAAAATTGCCCATTAAAAATAGGCGCCTTTATTTAATTGGCCTTGTCTAACCCTAAAATTAGTTAAATGACCCTCCACTACTAATTTAAGCGTAAATGACCTTCTCATATAATTAATAGTAAAATATATATTACAAATGTCCAAAATATCCTTGTATTGAAAAATACCAAATTTCCCTTTAACCTTATTTTAGAGTTTATTGCCAAAAAAAAAAAAAAAACATTATAGAAAGAAAGAATTCTATCGATCGTAAATTTTTCTTCAAATTGGTTTCCTCAATTGCTATCATTTCTTCTCTTTTTGACTTGAAAAAATCTCAACTTCATGCTCTTGACTGTTTGTATGGGTAATTGAAGATCAATGGTATAGCAAATGACCCCCATTATGTAAGATTTTAGTAAAGTTTTGGTGCTTTTGGAGAATGGTGTAAAGATGTGAATAGATAAGTTGTTAGATAGGTTTTCTTGCTATTTTTACTTCATAATTGTTTTAGTTTCCATGATTTTAATTTACTTATGATATAGAAGTTGCAGCTATTATATATTAATCATAACGATTGTGCAGTCGTGTTGTACTGTGCATAACGATACTACAGTCAATATCTCTTGTTCAACTATATTTCACTTGTACAATATCGTTTTCTCAATTCTTAGTTAAAATGTCACATATTTCAGGTATCTAGCAATTGAACAGATATTTGAAATTTTTGTTCATTTGTAGTAATGGATACTACAAGAATGGTGTTGATACAAGTTTGCCACTTTGTTGAATTTGAAAAAAGTAATAAAGGTAGCTGGGGGTAGACATGTAGAGAACAACAAAGAATATCAATCCTATATTTTTTTCTCACCAGGATTTTGTATGTGGAGCTACACAATATGGTTTAAGAGCTTGTAAATGTGGACTCTAATTCGAATATGGTAGAAATCATGTCTTTTACACTAGTTTTTGTTGGAAACAATGTGGTGGAACTCACATTCACTTTAATCAACAACTTAAGGTGTTTAAGTGTACAAAATAGAATGAATGTACCGTTGTTATTGAATAAGAAAAACAATACTTTTATCGTTTTATGTATTCATGATTTATTAAATCATTCAGATTGGAAATCACCTTTATACTTCATATATGAAATATATGGAATATTGGCATTTAAGTTTTGCAATCTTTTACAAGTGTTATAAGCCATCACAAAAGAACAATCATTTTGAGCTAACAGAAATGACTGAAGAATCGTTTCAAGCCTCCATTAATATTTTAGACCTTTAAAACTATAGAACACCTTAAAATTCTACATAGTAATATGTTTAAACATGGCGTGTTAAATTTTAAGTCATGTAATAGATTTAAAGATCCACGACTAAACTCTCGTTCCAAAGTGGTGAAAATGGCACAGCTAAAATTTTCCTTTTTTGTTGCAATAATTTTAAGGGATCACGACTAAATTCTCGTTCTTCTATAAACGTATAGTTTTGACATTCATGATCCTTTAAAAGTAATGATATGTGTTAAATTTTGTAAGTTGTTACAAATATTTGAAGAGAGCGCAACTAAATACTCGTTCTTTTTTATCAAGTATCTTTTTAAATATTCATGATTGTTTAAACCATTCAAAACATCATATTAACTATTTACTTCGCATAGTGATATATGTAACAATGTATGTTAAGTTTCTAATTTGTTACAACCATTTAATGGAATCACGACTAGATAGTTGTTCTTTATTTAAAAAGTATCGTTTAGTATCAATTTTCATTTTGGATATTCATCATTTAAATCATTCCCCACATTGAATTAACTTATTTACTCTCCGTAGCAATGAGTATAATAGTGTGTGTTCAGTTTGTGACTTGTTGCAAGCACTTTGAAAGATACAACTATAGTGTGGGTTCAGTTTGTGCATGTTCAATTGTTGTAATCATTTCAACAGATCACAACAGAAGTGTCGTTCCTCCAAATCAAGTATTGTTTTGTGTATTCGTTACCGTTTAAAGCGTTCTTTACCTCGAGTTAGCTTATTTTCTCCATGTAGCAATATGGATCATGATGCATGTTATGTTCATGATTTGTTACAAGTTTTTTTTAGAGATGCCCAACTGTATAGTTGTCCTTATTAACATATATCATTTCGGGCATTCGTAACTGTTTAAAAACATGCGAACCATTATTCTATTACTCAATCCAACTTGAGTAACCAAGTATAAGATATATTTTTTTATTTATTATAAATAAGTTGGGGGTTCTTCAATGCTTGTGGTGCAAAGTTATATACCGAATGAACAATTGTGATGCATATAAGTATAACGAAACATGTACCGTTACTTTTTATTCACTAGAAATCACAAGTTTCATTTCCCACACTTGTCATTATTGAGGCGAATCCATTCATTCTCCAATCTCTCAGTAGAAGGAATCGCTAGTTAATCCTATTTCCGATAGGGGCAGTTGACAATTGAATCCGATTTTGACCATTTTTTTTCATATCCGTAATAGTACAAAAAGAAGGCCCGGCACCAAGTTGTTCAAGAATAGTGGCGTTGAGTTTCTCGACCCTTTGACTTAGGATTAGTCAGTTCTATTTGTCGATGGGGGCAAGGAAGAGATATAACTCAGCGGTAGAGTGTTACCTTGACGTGGTGGAAGCCATCAGTATAATATCTCCTTCAACATGATGAATTATGTGTCATGTTTCAAGCGTTTTTAGCACATCACGATTGAACGCTCGTTCCTTCGTAGATTACCTTATTCAATCCTCTTAGCATGATGAAATGGGTGCATGTTCAGTCGGTGTAGCCTACAACGCCCATGCATACATAATGATTCGCTTCGTAGAAGTATCGTTGCTCACACTTGTCAATGTTGAGGCCACTTGAATCCATTCATTCTCCTATCTCTCAGTAGAAGGTAATATCTCGTTCAACATGCTAAGCAATGGGTCATGTTTCAAGCGTTTTAGCACATCACAATTGAACTCTCGTTCCTCCATATCTAGTATTGTTTTGACTTTATGTCGTCCTTTAAATCGTTTTTCAAATCTCAATGTCATTTTTTTGTTTCATTACATCTATTTTATCTAGTCAAAAAGACACTAACGTCGTAGACTCTAATGGTTAGTAGACACCTTCGTATCTAACTGTTAGCAAATACCAAGAATAGTCATTAAGGCAAAATGACTCAGTCGTGACACGTACAAGATAGTGAAATATGTATCGTGATTACCTATTTGGAAAAAGTAAATATTAGTAAACATTAGGGGTAGTCACTGGGGCTAAACGGCTGTTCCTGACACAAATGAACCAACGAGACATGTATCGTTCCAACATTTTTCAAAACACTTACTGTTAGCAAACATTAGGAACGGTCAAAGGAGCAAAATGACTGTTGAGTCGTGACATATACAACAAAAGGAGACATGTATCGTTCCAACTTTTTTCAAAATACTAACTGTTAGCAAACATTAGGAGGGTCAATGAAGCAAAACGACTGTTGAGTCGTGACACATACAATATAATGAGACATGTATCGTTCCAACACTAGGATCGGTCAATGGAGCACAACGACTGTTGAGTCGTGACACATAAAACATAACGAGACATGTATCATTTCAACTTTTTTCAAAATACCAACTGCTAACATTAGGAGCCGTCAACGGAGCAAAATGACTATTGAGTCATGACACCTTCAATATAACGAGACATGTATCGTTCTAACTTTTTTCAAAATACTAACTGTTAGCAAACATGAGGAGATGTCAACGGAGTAAAACGACTGTTGAGTCATGACACATACAACATAACGAGACATGTATCGTTCCAACCTTTTTCAAAATACTAACTGTTAGCAAACATTAGAAGTGGTCAATGGAGCAAAATGACCGTTGAGTCGTGATACATACAACATAATGAGACACTAATTGTTAGCAAACATTAAGAGCGGCCAATGGAGCAAAACGATTGTTGAGTCGTGATACATACAACATAACAAGACACTAACTATTAGCAAATACTAAGAACAGTCAACGGAGCAAAATGACTGTTGAATCGTGGCACAAGCAATATAACGAAACATGTATCGTTATTATTGTAAACTGAAATAATCCTGAATAAGCAATAGACATTCTAGTATAAGTACAATCTTCCCTTGGATATTCCTGAAATGTTCCAATTGCAACTAAGAGAACATAAATTCATTCCCAATCCAGAATCTCACTCATTTAACGATCATTATTCACCGGATGACCAAACACAATGACAACCAAATATGGCATACGATTAACAGAATACAAGAGTTGAATGCAAAACTTCCACTGTATCGTGGCCACTTGTTTGCTAGAAAATCACATATTTGCTCAGAAAATTTTTCTTTCATTGTATTCATTTCAACATTTCAACTATTTTAAAGAATCTAAGGGTTACTAAACATCTCCAATTTTAAAGGAGCAAAACGACTGCTGAGCGGTGAAATATATGAATAACGAAACATTTATCATTATTACTCGTAAACCAAAATTTTCCTAAGACAATAAATTGTGCTATAGATGATTGAGGATATACTAGTAAATTTGTATTTTATATTAATTTTGATTTAAGTTTAAAATAGGTTTTAAATGAGCATAACAACTAATGAATCACAATGTGCATAAAGAACGAACCATGTATCATGACCACTTGTTCACTAGAAAATCACATATTTGCTCAGAAAATTTTTCTGTCATTGTATCCATTTCAACTATTTTAAAGAATCTAAAGGTTAGCAAACACCTCCAATTTTAAAAGAGCAAAACGACTGTTGAGTTGTGAAACATATGAAGTAACAAATCATGTATCGTTACAACCTGTAAACCGAAATATTCCTAAAATAATGAATTGTGGTGTAGATGGCTGAGGATATACTAGTAAATTTGTATTTTATATTAATTTTAATTTAAGTTTAAAATAGGTTTTAAATGGGTATAACGACTGCTGAATCGTGATGCGTGTAAAGAACGAACCTTGTATCGTGACCCCTTATTCACTAGGAAATTACAGATTTGCTCTAAAAATTTTTCTTTCATTGTGTCCCATTCATCTATTTTAAAGAATCTAAGGGTTAGCAAACACCTAGAATTGTTAAAGTAACAAAACAACTGTACAGTCATGAAACATATAAAATAACAAAACATGTATCATTATGACCTGTAAACTAAAATATTCTTCAAAGAATGGGCATTTGAGCATGAGCAAAATTAACAGCTACAAACCAAATTATATGTATAGATATCTATACGTATTTGTATATACATGAACTTGGCATAATTGAAGGACTCATGTATTTTTTTCCTCAAACCAACACATAAACCACAACAACACATAAGCCATATTTATTAATTTCTCAAGCCAAAAACAACACATAAACACGGCCTGATTATAGGAAATTATCTGAACACAAAAATTTCTTGAAGAAAAAATTAGCAAGCAAACCTAAAAATGTAATTTACTGACATGGCAAGCAAGTAGCACTGAAATTGAGCAAGTAGTCATTTGACACAAACATATTTCAACTGCAAAGAAGTATTTCAAAGAAGCACCCGCAACTGTTGAGCTGCGAAGCTGATGGCGAAGAATTTGGAATGATGGTGAGGAAACAATGAATCAGCGAACTGGGGCATAGATAGTTGAGGATATATTAGTAAATTTATATTTTATATTACTTTTAATTTAAGTTTAAAATATGTTTTTTGGTCAAAGGTCATGGAGCCAATTTTTGTATTATTGAAGGTCATTTCGGACAAAATCCCTTCAAAATAAGTAACTATTGTTTTGGCCATCTGAATAAGTCTTGAGTTATGGATCGGAGTTGGATGTATGAGAGACGTACTGTAAAATAATATGTGAATGGAGTTGAGGAGTTAGTAAAATTTACCAAGGATAATAGAAAAAGGAAACCAGAGAATCGATGGTCTATCTTTACCGCGATTGTAAGAATCTGAAAAAGTATTGTAGCTATATGGAAGTGAAGAGGCATTTAATTAGGTGTGGTTTTAAGAAAAGTTATATGCGGTGGATTTGGCATGGTGAGGGTTTACTTCTAAGGACAAGCACTGGTGACAATGAGGGTGCTTAGGAGGAGAACAAGGTGAATAAGAATGATGAGATTAATGTGGCCGGTAAAGATATTGACATCTAGAATGATCGGATAGATGAAATAATGAGTAATATACAAGATGATTTCATTGAGGCTCCACACATTTACGATGGCTTGTTCATCGATTCCGAAAGGCCTTTGTAATGCCCAAATTCTAAGTACCCAGAACGTTAAAATATTTTCTTCCTTTCTAAATAAATACCAAAAGCGGATGAAAAATATGCGGAAAAATAAATTTTATAACAATGATAATAATATGAGAAGCTTATCAACACCCAGTCACATGAAATTGAAATATTCATGAAGAAATAAATAATGTTTTATTTATTCCAAAATAAATCCTATTGAATTTAATGCCACATTGCTCAACGCATCTCCTCTTTCTCCGAATCTGCAAAATGTTGAATTTAAAAGAATGAGCATTACATAGAAATACTCAGTAGGCTTAGCCCAAATAAATCAATTTATACAACAAATACACATATAAACACGCAACTACATGAATATCTCAAGAAAATTCTTTACTCTAAAACAAGCATCGTATGGTAAATGCAGGTTTCCAACTCTCGTCTCATAATATAAAGCACATAAATACTAGCACGCGTGGTAATTACCTATTGCATGCATATAATAAATAGTCTTGTCTCGTCTCATCTGAAGCATAAAGTAAATAAGTTCATGCATATAATAAACACATAAATCACATATTCACATGCATACTCACAGTACAGATTAATTAATATTGCACATATTTTGAAAGTAACTTTTTCTAGAAAAATGAGACTATCTTAAGCTTTGCGAGTAGAGCAACCTTTGCAAGAATCTTATTTGTTTATGGATCTTCACGGCACGTCTAGTCAAAAAGAAATTAAATTACCTTAGTATTGTGAAAATAATTCTTTATGGAAAAGAAATATAAACTTTAGGGACTAAATTGAAATTTTGAAATAGTTTAGGACTGGAACTAAAAGGCGGATGCTAAACTTTAGGGTGGAATCTATGAAAACAGAAAGTTGAAGTCCTTATTTAACTAAGCTGAAAACATTTGTGCCTAATAGGTGATTCTGGAAACTTGAGGGACTTTGGTGCGACATTTACTTAATAAGATAATACAAATCAAATATTCCCATCCCAAATCGGCAGAACCCATTTTAGAAAATAAAAAATAGAAAGTTTGAGACAAAAGTATGTGCAGGAGAGTGCGTGGCTTGGTTGGGAAAAAAAATCCAGCAAGTAAAATTCCGGCAAAGGGTGGTGTTGTGTGTGTATATGTGAGTATATGTTGTGTGATTTTTTGCCTAATTATAAGGAAAGGATGATGGGGATAAAATTGATGACGTGGTGATGGTGAGGACGGAATTCGGCTAGCACACGGCTGCCAGCGACTCAAGTGGTGGCCGACGACGGGTGTGTGCATGTATATAAATATCCGTGTATATATGTATGTGAGAATTCCCTATATATTCATGAATTTGTGTTCTTGGGTGTTTATAGATACATGTATGTCAATTGGCGGAGGGATTCTTGGTTGAAAGGTGACCGCATGGTGTCCTAACTATGAAGAAGATAGCCTATGCATTTGTATATATGTTCATGTATGTATATGAGAATAATGAATGTGTATATGCATCTCCTATCCACCCATGCATATAGCTATATATATATATACATATATTAAATCAATGCATATAAGGGTGTACTTATTTTTATATATGTAGAGCAAGGGACTGATGGAAAGAGAACAGATATTAGAAGTGCAAGAATGAGAAACGAAGCTAACCTGAAAAGAGAAATGAAATCGTGTGTGGGACATTATGGAATTAAAGGTATATTTATAGGTTGTGAGATAAAATCTCCTAGGTCAATGGGAGTTGGAGTTTGAGTGCATATGATTTTTCATGTGTAATGGCAGTTGATGTTGAATAAACTACGAAACAATAGTAATGGGCCAAGATAAGTCGAATTAAGACTTTATAAAATGGTTGAGATAAAATTCATTTGTTGCAAAATATTTGGAGTTTAGAAAATAAATTATTTAATATAAAAATTTAATTAAGCCTTAAAATACATGACTAAATGAGCACCAAGAACGTTCTTTAAATTAGGTGAGACTATAGCGACACGCCATTACTTAATAAAATTTTATATACTTTTTTTTCAAAATTTTCTGGTCACTACAGCCTTACCCACTCAAAAAAAATTTCGTCTTTAAAATTTGACTTACTTGTGGTCTATGAGGTCAGGGTACTTGTCCCAAATTTCTTCCTCTTTTTCCCAAGTGACCTCATTACTTCCCTGTCTACTCCAATGGACTTTGACTAATGGAAATTCTC
Source organism: Nyctanthes arbor-tristis (assembly GCA_963692815.1). Lineage (NCBI taxonomy): Eukaryota > Viridiplantae > Streptophyta > Magnoliopsida > Lamiales > Oleaceae > Nyctanthes > Nyctanthes arbor-tristis. The sequence goes on from CAVNYN010219379.1 coordinate 19,368, forward strand.
GATATCTCAAGATATGGACTTTCCTTTCTAATATGCGTATAGGGGTTTCCTCATAGGGCAAGTCTTTCTGAACCTCAATATTCTAATAATTTACTACGTGTTTCAGGTCAGAAATGTACCTCTTCAACAACGAGATATGGAAAATGCCATGTATTGCCGAAAGTGCAGGCGGCAGTGCCAATCTATATGCTACATTCCCAACCTTTTCCAATATCTCAAATGGCCCAATAAATTGCGGTCTCAACTTCCCCTTCTTGCCAAACCGCAAAACACCCTTCATTGGTGCCACTTTAAGGAATACCTTATCTCCCATCTGGAACTCTACACTCCTTTTTTTAGATCAGCATAACTCTTCTGTCGATCTTAAGCTGTCTTAATCCTGGACTAAATCATCTCAATCTTCACAACAGTTTTCTACCATATCTGGCCCCAACAAAATCCTTTCGTCAATTTCATCCCCATACATCGGTGAGTGACATTTCCTGCCATATAATGCTTCGTACAGGGCCATGCCAATAGAGGTATGAAAACTGTTATTATAGCCAAACTCTACTAAGGATCAAGAGTTATCTCATTTGCCACCCAAGTCCAGGACGCAAGCTCTCAACATGTCTTCCAAGGTTTGGATGGTGCGCTCAGACTGTCCGTTTTTTTGGGAATGATAAGTAGTACTAAAGTTCAATCGAGTACCCATGGCAGTCTGGAGGCTCTTCTAAAACCTTGAGGTAAATCTCAGATCTCGATTGGATACAATGGAAGCTGATATTCCCTATAGTCGAATAATCTCCCTGACATATAACTATGCCAGTTGATATACACTGAAGGTCATTTGAACTGGCAATAAATGAGCTAATTTAGTAAGTCGGTCTACGATAACCCAGATAGCATCATGCCCTTTGACTAATCTTGGAAGCCCCACTACAAAATCCATCGTTATCTTCTCCTACTTCCACTCAGGTATATCCAGTGGATTCAATGTGCCTGAAGGTCTCTGATCTTTAGCTTTGACTTGCTGACAAACCATGCAATATACGAGAAATTTCACAATACTTCCCTCCGTGTTTCTCTACCAAATGGAATCACGTAAATCGCGATACATCTTTCTCCCACTTAGATGTGCCATGTAAGGGGCCGAGTGGGCTTTAATGAGGATTTCATTCCTATCTGCTCATTATTTGGAACACAAAGTCGACCCATGAATATAAGTGCTGAGTCTAAAGCAATATCAAAATTCTGTTTGCTAAGAGGTCCCCACTCCAGACCTGATCTTTTCTAGATATTTGTCACCCTTTTGTGCCGCTAAAATTTGATCTCTTAAGTCTGGTTTGACGATTAAGTTTGCTAGCCTACCAGACTTTTGAATTGATGGGCTTCACACTTCAATCCTTAACTTTTGAAAATCTCGAATCGATTGATCCTAAATGGTACCCAAAACTGATGGTTGTCCGACGTTTTTTCCTGCTCAATGCATCTGCAACTACATTGGCTTTACCCGGATGATAAAGGATAGTGCAATCATAATCCTTTACAACTCCACCCCTCTTCATTGTCTCATGTTCAGCTCTTTTTGGGTAAAGAAGTACTTCAAGCTATTGTGATCAATGTAAATCTCGCATTTGCTCCTATACAAATAGTGACGCCATATTTTTAGAGCATGGGCTACTAATGCAAGCTCCAAGTCATGAGTTAATTAGTTCTACTTATGTGGATTCAACTGTTTCAAAGTGTAAGCTACCAGCTTTCCATGCTGTATTAATACACATCCAAAGCCATGTTTAGATGCATCGGTATAAATAACAAATCCTTCAGCACCATCGGGGATAGTCAACACTGGAGCAGACACTAACCTCTTCTTTAATTCCTAAAAACTCTGCTAACAATTTGTCCACTGAAATTTGACACCTTTTCGGGTCAGCCGAGTCATAGGGCCTTCAATCTTGCAGTAACCCTTGACGAATCGCCAGTAGTAGCCAGCCAACCCTAGAAAGCTTCTCACATCTCTAGCATTAGCAGGTGTCGGCCAGTGCGTCACAGCCTCAACTTTGGAAGGATCAATACCTTTGGCTGTCATGACATGGCCTAAAAATCTAATCCTCTCAAGCCAAAATTCACGTTTCTTAAATTTAGCATACAACTCCTCTACTCTAAAGGTGCCCAAGCACAATCCACAAATGCTCCCTATGTTGTTTTGGATCCCTTAAGTAAACTAGTATGTCATCGATAAAGACGATCACGAATTTATCTAGATATTGGTGGAAGACTCGATTCATGAAATCCATAAACACTACTGGAGCATTCATGAGACCAAATGGCATCACTGTGAATTCATAGTGTTTATATCGAGTTCTGAATGCTGTCTTAGGTATGTCAACTGGCTTGATCTTCAACTGATGATATCCAGATCTGAGATTGATTTTCGAGAATACTGTAGCATCCCTTAGCTAATCGAATAAGTCTTCAATACTGGAAATATGATACTTATTCTTTACTGTCAGCTTACTGAGTTCTCAATCGTCGATGCACATTCTCATGCTGCCATCTTTCTTCTTAAGAAATAGAACAAGTGCTCTCCAAGGTGATACACTCGGTCTGTGAAACCATCGTCCAACAATTCCTCCAGTTGAACTTTTAATTCCTACAATTCCTTAGGTGCTATACAGTATGAAGCTTTAAACATTGGTGCTACTCAAGGTACCAGATCTATAGTCAATTCCACCAGCCTATCTGGTGGAATACTTGGTAAATCTTCTGGAATAAGTTAGCATATTCACAAACCACTAGTACATGGTCTAAAGTGATTTCTGTCAATAGCTCACCTTGAAGGCTAACAAAATATCCTTGGCAACCGCCTTTTGTCAAAAGCTTCTTTGCTTGCATGACTGATATAAGGCGGGGAAGTGCTCTGACCTTTGATCCATAGAATCTGAGTGCCTATTCTCCATTTTTCCTGAAATACTACTTTCTTCTTATGTCACATGATAGTAGTGCGGTTATTACTTAACCAATCCATACCTAATATAACGTCCAAGTCCTTCATCTCGATTATGTTTAGATCTACTTTCAATATGAGTATGTCAAAATCAATTGGTACTGCCTTAGCTATCTCATTGGTGTTGATAGTTCCCCTGAGGGAAGACCAGCCTCAAGTAAACTACCTGTTCTTTCTCCAATTAGTTTCAGTCTAGCTAGGCGTGAGGTAGAGACAAAAGAATGTGTGGCACCTGAATCTATAAGGACATATACATGAATATTAGAAACAAATAGTATAACTATTATCCTATAACATTATTATCAAGGAACCGCACATCACAACCATTTAAATCAAGAAATGTACAGTAATACTATAAATAGTTAGTATGCCAGCTATCATGTTAGCATCATTGATGGCATCCTCGTGCATCATGGAAAATGCTCAAGCCTTTCTTTATTAGCCTACTGGACATTTCTCCTTTGATCAGCATCCGAGTAGGAGCATTTGGGCAATCGAATGCAAAATGGCCCCACAAATTGCACCCCATAAGCATTCTCTCCTATGTAGTTTCTTGCAGTTAAAACTAGGTGGAATTGAGTTAGCAGTCTGTCCACCAGTCGACCCTGTGTTTGGCTTCTTGTTGGATGTCTAGTTCCTGTTTTGCCCCTGATACGGCCCTTACCACTTCCTCTTTCCTGATTCTGTTGATTGCTCTTACTCCCTTGACCACCATATTATACCCTAGAATATGCCATTTTTTGAGCCATCTTGACAACCTACCCATACGTGGGTAATGAGTGAGAGTAAACAATCTAGCGAATGTATGGGTGTAAGCCCCTCTCAAACCTCCGCGTTTTCATGGCTTCAATGCTCACTCAGTGTGGGGCATGCTGAGACATCTCTTCAAACTTTCTTTCATATTCGGTGACATCCAAGTTGCCCTGCTTCAAATTCTAGAACTCAAGACTCCTTATGATCTCGAAGAGCCTGTGGGAAGTATTTATCCCTGTTTTGAATTGTTCCCAAGTCAGATTCCTTTGTTCTTTTTGAGTCCTAGTCCTACAAACGGACTCCTACCAATGGCTGACAGGTCCTTCAAGCATAAATTCTGCATATAAAATTTTCTCATCATCAGGGCACGAGATATGGCAGAAAATTTTCTTAGTAGAACTGAGCCAGTCTTCTAGAGCTTATAGGTCAGTGCCACCTTCAAACTTGGGTGGCCTGCATCTACTGAACTACTCAGCAATGGACTGGGGTGGGGCAACTTCAACTGCAGGTGTGCCTTATCTGATGTCATGTACTACTTGGAGTAAGTCCAAAAACAGGTTGGCTTGTATGTTTCCTCGTGCCATTCCTTTTACATAAGAATTCAAAACACATTTATCTCCATTGTTATCAAACTATAACACAAGCGTACGTACATAACAAATAAAACCATTCAACATCAATAAGGCAAGATGAAAACTTTATTTCATTGATCACTGAATATCCTTTAATAAGGAGTACAAGATGTCTTAAATGAATGAATATAACTATGAACCGAAATGAATACTATCATAAGATGCAATTTCCATTTATCTATCCTACTCTCCTACTCATCTAACCATCCATTTCTCTCACTGCCCACTAGCGGTATGCTAGGGGTATATGTAGGGATGTTCCAGCCCGGTGGTGTACTGGGGATATACTCATATAACCCACACACTCTGGACTCTACATCAGACACGTCGTGGTCTTTATCTAGCACTATCACCTCTTCCTCCTCAGCCACCTGCACCAACTCGGGCATGGGTACTGGCACAGTAGCCTCCCCGTGTATCACCAATCACAGAAAATCTGGTAATCCACGTCCATCCCATGACGCCCCCTCAACTCCCCAAGAAATTGAGAGATCTATGGGCGCCGATCCTCTGGGAATATAGATATCAAATGACTAATAGAGTCTGCATTGTTAGTCAAAACCATTGGCAATGGCTTCGTGACGTGCCATGCTATACCCGAGTATATACTCCGATATAGTAACTCTAGGCTCAAACCTATATGACAGTACCGTTTATGCAAAGTCCAGCCAAGTGTTACTATTATGTCAATTTAAGCTAATTTCAAGGACTATAAAATGAAATTATCAAATCTTTCTCACTTCAAATAATTGCATATTTTGCTCAATTATGCTCGAACTCGATTCTTTCATAAAGTCGAATACAATTCTTCTTTCTTAAATATCTATCTTATAAAGTCTCATAAATAATATGTATTCGACAAAGCAACATAATTATCCTTAAAATAAACAACTTTGTCAAACCAATAAATCTTTCTTTTGCCTTTAGAGTTAGCGAATGAAGCCTTGGCAGCGGCGATCTATGAAAATTCTTGACTTTATTTCAAGAATTCTTTTTTTTTTTTTTTTGAAAAATTTTACAAGTCTCCAGAAATGTAGACCCGCTTTGATACCAAACTATAATGCCCGAATTCTAAGTACCCAGAACGTTAAAATATTTTCTTCCTTTTTAAATAATATGAAAAGCTTATCAACATCAAGTCACATGAAATTGAAATATTCATGAAGAAGTAAATAATGTTTATTTATTCCAAAATAAATCCTATTCAATTTAATGCCACCAGTGCTCAACGCATCTCCTCTTTCTCTGAATCTAAAAAATGTTAAATTTGAAAAAATGAGTATTTCATAGAAATACTCAGTAGGTTCAGCGCAAATGAATCAATTTATACCACAGATACACGTATAAACATGCAACTACATGAATATCTCAAAAAAAAAAAATCTTTACTCGAAAACAAGTATCGTATCATAAATGCAGGTTTCCGACTCTCGTCTTATGCTATAAAGTATATAAATACTAGCGTATGTAGCATTCAAGTATTGCCTGCATATAATAAATAGTCTCATCTCGTCTCGTCTAAAGCATAAAGCAAATAAGCTCATGCATATAATAAACACATAAATCACATATTCACATGTATACTCATAGCACAGATCAATTAATATTGTGTACATTTTGAAAATAAATTTTTTCTGAAAAAAATGAGACTATCTTAAGCTTTGCGAGTTGAGCAACGTTTGTAAGAGTCTTATTTGTTTATGGATCTTTACGCTTCGTCTAGTAAAAAAGAAATTAAATTACCTTAGTATTGTGAAAATAATTCTTTATGGAAAATAGATATAAACTTTAGGGACTAAATTGAAATTTCAAAATAGTTTAGGACTGTAACTAAAAGGTGAATGCTAACTTTAGAGTGGAATCTATGAAAACAGAAAGTTGAAGTCCTTATTTAACTAAACTGAAAACATTTGTGCCTAATAGGTGATTATGAAAACTTGAGGGACTTTGGTGCAACATTTATTTAATAAGATAATCCAAATCAAATATTCCCACCCCAAATCGGCAGAACCCATTTCAGAAAACAAGAAACAGAAAGTTCGAGAAGGAAGTACGTGCAGGAGAATGTGTTGCTTGATTGGGAAAAAAATCTGGCATGTGAAATTCTGGCAAAGGGTGGTGTTGTCATTTATATGTGTTTATATGTGTGATTATCTACCTAATTATAAGGAAAGGGATGACAGGGGATAAAATTGACAGTGAGGTGACGATGAGGATGAAATACGGTGAGCCCACAGCTGCCGGCGACTCAAGTAGTGGCTGACAGTATGTGTATGCATGTGTATATATATATATCTGTGTATATATGTATGTGAGAATTCCATATATATTCATGAATTTATGTTCGTGGGTGTTTATGGATACATGTATGCCAATTGGATGGTTGAAAGGTGACAAACGGGTATCCTAAGTATGAAGAAGATAACCCGTGCATCTGTGTATTTGTTCATGTATGCATATGAGGATAATGCCATCAATGATAGAATGAACCCGTACGGTAATATGAGTAGTCGACATAGCACTTGGCTGGTTCTTTTGGTGTGTTACAATCTTCCTCCTTGGTTGTGTATGAATGGAAATACATCATGTTGTCATTGTTGATTTCGGGGCCTAAACAACTAGGAAATGACATAGATGTGTACCTCACAACACTTATTGATGATTTGAGGTTATTGTGGAAGAAAGGTGTATCGGTGTTTGTTGCATATAGCCAGATGCATTTCATATTTCATGCCATGATTTTTTGCACCATCAGTGATTGTCCAGCATATGGTAACTTGTCTAGATATACTATCAAAGGAGCTAGAGCATGCCCCTTTTGCAAAGATGAGATGATTGATCTTTGGTTGAATAACTGCAAGAAAAATGTGTTCATGAGTCCTCTGGCCTTTCTCCCACCTGGCCACCACTGTCGAAAGAAAAAAAAGGCTTTCAGTAGGAAAACTGAGACTCAAGTCACCCACTTGCCGTTAACAGGAAATCAGGTTTTCGAAAGGGTTAAAAATGTTAATGCTGTGTTTGTAAAACTTTTAAGCCTCTATAGAAGAGTCTATGGAAGAAGTGATCTATATTCTGGGATCTACCATACTGGCTGCACCTGTAAGTTAGATGTTGTCTTGATGTAATGCACGTGGAGAAAAATGTGTATGACAGTATCATCAGAACGTTATTGAATATTCTAGCATAGACGAAAGATGTTATCAAATTAGAAAAGACAAGGTAGAAATGGGGATACATGACCAGTTAGCATTGCAAGAGTCGTGAAAGCGTACATATTTGGCCCCCGCATGGTATACTTGTCTAAGCAAGAGAAAATAGGCTTTTGTGAGTGCCTGAATGCTGTTAAGGTTCCATCTAGCTATTCATCAAACATCAAGAGGCTTGTGTCGATGAAAGACTTGAAATTGGTTGGTTTGAAGTCCTATGATTGTCATACCTTAATGCAACAGTTCTTACCAGTTGCAATACGAGGTATATTTCTAAAACATGTTAGACATGTCATAACTAAGCTTTGCTTCTTCTTCAACTCAATTTGTTGCAAGGTTGTTGATCCAGAGGTGTTGTGTTGGATGCTTTGCAAGCCAATGTTGTTATCGCTCATGCCAATTGAAAATGTATTTTCCGCTATCATTTTTTGACATTATGGTGCATTTAATTGTTCACTTGGAAAGGAAAATTAAGATCTATGGTCTAGTGTTCTTGAGGTATATGTATCCATTTGAGAGATATATAGGTATTTTGAAAGGATACGTGAGAAGTTGATCTCGACTGGAAGGGAGTATAATTGAAGGTTATGCTTTTGAGGTGTCTACTGAATTTTGTACTGATTACGTAGATGGTATGGAAGCTATTGGAATTCCTAAATCGTGACATGAGGGTCGACTATAGAGGTAAATGTATGATTGGATTCAAATCAATCGTGCCTAGGGCCGAAATGTGAGATAAAGCACATCTCCTTGTTTTGTAGCACTTTGCTGTAGTCTACCCATATTTGGATGGGCACAGGTCCATGTTAAGGCGACAGAATCTTTGAAAGGTGAGATGTGACGGGGCAATGAACATAATCACACATTTATAACATGGTTTATAGATAGAGTAATCCAACAGTTGTCCCATACTCTAAACACTATTACAGAAACAATAAAATGGTTGGCGTACGGCCTTGGGGTGGATGTTTCTTCTTATGAGGGATATGACATTAATGGCAGATTTTATACAAAACGTTAAAATGATAAGACAACGATGCAGAACTGTGGAGTGATGTTGGTAGCACTATCATCAGAATATTCTAGTGCTACAGATACAAGTTTAGTAGATACCGCAATGTCATACTATGGTGTCATTTAAGAAATTTGAGAACTTGATTAAAGGTTCTCAAGGTTCATCTTTTTCACGCCAAGGTGTTTGAATGGACGAATTAGGTTTCACTCTGGTAGAGTTTAGTTGGCTAGGCTATCTTAACGACCCTTTTATACTCGCATCACAAGTAAAGCAAGTCTTCTGCATTGTTGATCTTGTTAAGCCTAAGTGGTCAGTTGTCCTTCAAGGCAAGAGCCGTATAGTTGGCATTGATGATGTAGTCGATGAAGAAGAGTATGACCAATTTGATGAGACCCTCTATCCTCTGTTGATATACAACATATACCTACAGGGGATGATAACCTAGAGACAAATTACATGAGTTCGGATCATGGGGAAGGCCTGTGGATTGACCATCACTCGTGATAGTATCGTCGTGTAAGATCGTTTGCATTCTGAGTTATACATATCTTGCTAATTTTCTTATTGGTGCTAATATCTTGTTTATTATCTTACCTACACGACGCTCTCCGATGCAATACTTGCCATTATATTTGTAGCTTTGTATATTATTATTTACATACATTACGAATTGTTAATATGCTGGGGTCATTGTGGTTATACTAATGTGCTTGTGTTTTACCAGTATACAGGTAGGCATGTGGTGAGCGCTCTTGATGGCTGACAATTCAAGTGTAGTAGATGATCTGATTAACAGTAAAAAGAAGCAGATAAGAGGTCCAACCACTTGCAAAAAGATGAAAAAGGTGCATGATGCGTCAAGAAAACTTAAATTTGACGAGAAAGGTAGGCCTATCGGGGAATTTAGCAGGTAATTAAGTAGGCACTTATGTAGGGAGTGTGGTTCAGATTCATGTGCATATAAACTACCCCGATTAGCATGCAGTCTGCCCTTAAGAAGCTTGTTTGGGACGATGTCAAGGTATCGAATGAGTTTACATGCTTGAATTTGATATCGTATAATAGTTGGTTTTATCTATAACGTTGCTCAACATTGCTGTCTTCCAAGACAAATTCAATTGTGAGAATGACAAGCTGGAGTAGGCTGTATTGAGAGTAGCTGGGACGAGATTGAGAGACTTCAAGACTTCGTTGGTGTGACAATACATCATAAAAGAGCACAAGAAATATAAAACTCCTTATGAGCTTTATGAATTCATTACGCCAGAAATATGGGAGAAGATTAAGCGGGTCATGACACTCCTGAGTTCTTGGTATGGTCATAGTAGATTTTATATCATTTTCTCGTCACCGGGTAAAAACTAAAAGCAATTGCTGAACTGACTTTCAAGAGAAAAGTTTGAAGGTGAAGTAAAGTCAAGCGCATAATGAGCACCCACACTTTTTAGTCTCTGCCAGTTATGCTCGTAGGAGGTTACAGTCGCTTATTGCAGACCCCCGATCTCCCTCATCCTTATGCGGGCTAGTTAGCACTACCCTTCAGACCAAGGATCGCAGTCTAAATTGGCTTCGGGCAAGGTTGAAGACGTGGCCCGATGCCAGTTATTACATACCCAACGAGAAAACCAGGGTGGTTTGTGAGAAAATTGTAAGTATAAATTAATTATTAATATTTTCATTACTTAACTCACTTGCACTTTATTTAGGTACTTATATTTATCTGGCATTTTTTCAAATAGAAAGAAAAGCATGAGGAGGCCAGCTAAAGGACATATATCCCAAAGAGACACTGAGATATTTTAACGGTAGCACTTGGCAAGGAGGAGCACCCTGGTAGAGTGAGCGGCTATGGTGGATACGTCACTGTGAGGACCTTTTTTGGACGACTATGGTGTATACGTCACTGTGACATTAGATAGGTGATCACCTCGGAGGTGGAGGTGAGCATCGCTGAGCAGGTGAGAAAAGAGACTATGACACAAATGCAGGCCAAGTTTGATAGGATGAACTCGCCAATTTGCCTATGTCTCTTCCAACATCTTGGCATAGAAACACCTTCAGAATTTCTTGGCATGGAAATACCTATGGTGGCGAGTCCTTCTGTCTGACTACCAACTCGTAGTAGCCGCTACTTGACATTGAGGTGCTTAGTATTGCATTATGATGTTGTTGAATGCATGAAGTCAATGCATATCTAATGTCATGAACGATTTCAATAGACTCATCTAGCCATTTCGGGTTTAGAGACAGCTTTGTAGCTTGAAAATTCCCTGATCAAAATGGACAAAAATACACATAGCTGTTAACATATCCTTTTCCTTGATACAATGGGGCCATATCTCATGCCGCCAATTATTCCGTTAGACTCGTTTAACCATTCTGGTTTGGAAATGACACCTATGCACAAAAAATTCTCTGGTGGAAACAGATAAAAATACATGTCCCTATTTTCACGACCTTTGCTTCAGACAGAACAGAGCCATATCTCATACGTTGAATCATATAGTTGGACATGAATAAACATTTAGGGTATGTAAAAGGCACCATGGCTTGAAAAATTTCCAGTGGACACGAAAGAAAATATTTGTGGCTGTAAACCTTAGCTACAGATAAAATAGAGCCATATCTAATTTAGCGAAACATCCCGTTAGGCACATCTAGCCATTATGGGTTTGGAAACGAATTCGTTGCCCAAAAATTCTCCTGTCGAAATGAACAAAAATGCACATACTATTTATACGTGTAACCATTCTGGGATGAAAAGGCGTCGTCTTTGGAAAATTTTCAACTGGTCACGGATGAAAAAATGAGTTGCTATTTATGCGTCCTTAGCTGCGGTTAAAATATAGTCATATTTAATGCCACGAATCACTCCGTTGGACTAGGCTAGCCATTCCGGGTGTAACACCTCACTAATTTTAAAACCAAAATTAAATAATATTCTTGAAATTAATAGACATTCTATTGAAGGTGTTACAGTCGTGGTGTTTTTTATTTTAAAAAGATAATAATAAAAATAAAATAAAATAAAATAAAATATTTAAAACAATGGGAGCCAATAGGAAATAATACCATTGGCTATACACCATTAGAACTAATAACAAATAAAACCATTGATACCAGCCACTTGGAGCCACTTGGAAAAAAGAAACCACTGGTGAAGAAATCATTTGAGCCACTTGAAAAATAAAACAATGTTTTAGGGCTGGGCATATTACTCGTTAAACTGACCCGTCTGACCTGAACTGGGTTGGGTTGGGTGAGTTTTTTTGCAAAAGTGGTTTGGTTTCGGTTTAGATATGTAGAAACTGACTTGGGTCGGTTCAAGTACTGGGTTGGAGCTTCCAACCCTATGAAACACAGTTGAACTGAAACCGATTTGGCTAAAACATGTTAGCCCGACTTGAACCCGATTTTTCATTTTAATTTTATTTTTTTAAAATTAAATTGCCTTTATCTTGACCGAAAATGAAATTACTAAATGATTGTAACAGGACTTAGAATTTTCCAATCATATTTCACCATAACTACATGGCCACAATCATCGATTGTCCATTTCTATATTTTTAATTTTTAACTTTTGATTTTTGAATCTCACAAACTACACAAGAAGAAAACCCTAACCTTCCACTGCCTCTAGCTATTTATTGCGGCCGATCTGTGGCCGGAATACAACAGACTGACAGATGAAGCCGCCGGCCCGCCACCTCTTTAATCATTGCCTAGTAGCTGCCATTTCACTTTCTTTTCATTTCTTCTTCTTGCATTCTCTTCTCTGTGGCCTTGATTGTTAGCTTCAAAGAAAATGAATGAAATCAGTTATGATCCTCCTCTTACAAGGCTCATCACCTAGCTAGACGAGGAGTGTGATCTGAACCTTAGCCTATACAAAATCTCCAGTGAAACCTTGAAGCCTGGTCCTATAAGGCCTTAGATTCTTTGGGTCTATGTTCATCCGTTGGGAGGTCTTCCAATAGATAATGTTCATAGAGCTACCATTCTCCACCAAGGTTTTGTGGATTTTAATTCCTGAAATCGGCATGGTAATAGCAAGAGCGTCCGTGTGAGGTGTAGTACGCTATGGGCATCTTCGTCGCAACAGGAGAAATAGCTTGTTTGAGTGGTAGGGGTTCGTACTGTGAGCAAGTGATAGCAATTCTGGGCTTCTTGCACGAGACCTCGTCTTTGTCTCTTAGAACCCTCCATGCCATGATTTCTACTGATGAGCATACGGATCTCAATTGGAGGTTGGTTCAGTGGAGCTCAGGCGTTGAGGTTTGCTTGGAGACAAGCTTGTTTGTCCTGCCTTTGATGATTTGCTATGTGTTCACGTAGGTACCCACATTGAATTAGCTTCTCAATCTCTTGCTTTAAGTGCCTACATTCATCTATGTCGTGACCCATGGCTCTATGATATTTGCAGTATTTGGACTAATCCACATTCTTCATAGGCTTTGCTTTAGGTAGAATCGGATCATTCTATAAAAGGTTGACAATGTGCTTAACAGAAGCGTTGAGCTTAGTGAATGGCCTTGAGGAGGTGGATGGTCTCTCATTTCTCTGTTGATCCTTCTTGGTTTTTTGATCATTTTTCTCATCCTTGGCAGGTTTTTTAGATCGTAAACTCCCTTCGATGGCTTCCTCTGCACTTTTGTATTTTTCAACCCTCTTTAAAAGCTCCTTCTAGGCGTCTAGTGGGCCCTTGTGTATTGCTAACCAAAAACGGGTATCCTTATATAGACCTGACTTGATTGCTATCAAGTCAGGTCTATATAAGGATACCCGTTTTTGGTTAGCATATCAAGTCTGTGCGTTTCCCTCCAGTGTAAGTGCAAAAGCTTTACACATTATAGCTAATGTCGCATTTTGGAGCTCCATCCAAGACACATATCTATAGACATGAGCAATGGGGTCTGTTTCACTACTGTAAATTCTGATCAGGGGGAGCTTCATTTTTTATGACAAGATGGCCTCACGGAGGGAATAAAGGGAGATGGTCTGTCTTACAGGTCGTCAGCTCTTTTTCCTCTGGACTACTTCTACTCGAGGTCATTAAGTCATTTCCTTAGTTCGTTCAGCTTATGGGCTTGCTGAGGAGCTGACTGTTGACCTCAAGGGATTCTTGGAGATAAGCTGGATGCATAACTATAGTAAAGAGTAGGTGATGGGCTTCTCCTCCTTTGTCTCCTTTCGCTTGGTCTTGGAGGCTCTGGTAATCGCGGCCTTCTACGCTGCTTCGTTGCATTTCTAGAGGGAGCTAGCTGACCGGAACCTTGAGTTGGAGTGAAACTCAGTCTTCTTCTCACGTGTTCTCTTAGTGGATTCACCTTTGTTGGGGATCTTTCTACATTTTTGGCACACCATGAAGAGTCATCTGAGGAGGATTCCACCATGTTTTGTCAGGAAACAAGTGGATTTTGCTGTTGTAATCGCCAAACTTCTTGAGCGAGAGCCTCCGTCTGCCATGAGGGACCGGCGCCTACTGTGTTTCTCTGCCTTCTGAAACTGGGAGGTAGTCCTACGTCACTGCTTTTTGTTCTTTGGCTTCAAGAATGTCTTTGACTCATCTTTTCTCACTGGAGATTGGTTTTTCCAAAGCTTTTCGTATAGCTTCCTACAGACGGCATCAATTTGTTGACGTCAAATTTTGACTTCAACTCCACAAACAAGATATCTCTACAAACTAGATTTGTTTACGTGGGAAACTCGTATTTCAATTAATTCAAGCAGTAAATGTGGAAGCTAGAGGAATGCTTGTATTAAATGAAAGAGAGTAAATGTGCTGAAGGCAAGAAGAATAAAATCAGGGAGAGGTACACCTTCTCAGTGTTCTTTGCCTCTATTTATAGTATGTATTTGCATGAATGTGATGATTATATGCAATTAATGCTAGGCCCATAGGAGTGGCACGTGGGTCAAATCAGTTGAGATTAAGCCTACACTTTTTGACTAATGGCTGTGTAAATTATGCATGGGGTAGGTAACCACCGCTTCTGCATTTAATGTTGAAGTCTTATCAGCCATAAGTGATAAGGCTCTGTACGTGGGTTTACAAGTTGCTGTCTAGCTGGCATTTTCGTGGGAATGACTTTGCGACCTTGTGAGCATAACAACCTAGCAACCTAAATGGCAGAGCGCAAAATTGATAGGTGAAGGCTAAATCTGTAGGTCACTGAGTCTCGTCAGGTCTTTAGGTCCTTAGCTTCTTTAGGTCCTTAGCTCCTTACACATTTAGGTCTTTAGGTATTTTGGTCGTTGGACTCAGGGGACAAATGGGACCCATTATAAGATCCGGTTGACCATTGGCCTGTTTGACTTAACGATCTAGCGACCACAACAACCAAAATAATATGATATATTTAAACAAGTAACCAAACATGAACCAAAATACAAAGAATAAAAGTAACTCTGAATCAATCTAATTGATGGAATTTCCATAACATTTGTGTGAAGAATATCATATATTAACCCTTGCAAGTTATTTGCCTCAAACATTGAAACACCAGAGCTATAATGTACCTTTTTAGCAAACCACTTTGCAGTTTTATTTACCTCTCACCAAATATGTTCGATAGAGCTATGACCCCACTACATAAACTGCCTGATTTCCCTCAATTTATACTGTAATGACCAAGGACCCCTATTTTCTTCCCTAATCATTTGAACAATGGTGCTGGAATCATATTCTATGCACACTAAAATAATGTTCCTCGCCTTACACAGTCTAATACTAGTTAAAATAGCTTGTAGTTTAGCCTCCACTATGAACTCATTCCCATTTAAGTGTTCACTAAAAAAAAAAAAAAAAAAATTCAGTTGGTGGCCCAAAAAATTTGGTTAGACACTATTGCAGACTATGGAATAAAAATTGGAAATACACATCGGTTTGTTGGAAAACCGACGTGTAAACAAAATGCGGAGGCAATTTTGTAGACGACATGTAAAATCATAAAGGCAACTGACGCCTGTAACTGAAAGACGTTGCCAATGCATGTCAATTGCATGCATGTGTGAATTTCAAAAAAAAATTATATCCCTCACTTATGCGAAAGCAGAAACACTAAACCCCTCTCTTTCACTCACCATTTCTCAAAATCTCACAGAAACCCAAAAATTCCGCTCGAAGATACTAGGCAATCGTTGCTTGAAGCTCGTCTTCACACCTATCTCTCTCTCTCTCTCTCTCTCTCTCTCTCTCTCTCTCAATCTCTCACTTCAAAGGTACGAATTATCAATGCTTCAATTTCTAGTGGTTGTGTTTAATTTGTTGAAAACAAGCTTTGTTAATGAATTGGTGTATCTATGTAATTTTTTGGGCTTTATTTCATGAATATATGTGTACATTGTTATGTGTACACATGACGAGTAGAAATTCATGAATTTGTGCAATATTTGTGGAAGTTTATTTTGATATTTGTTAAAATTCGAGTATTTCATAATTAAATTGATCAGTGTGAATTGGATGTTATTCATGGTATACACAGACATCGGTAGATTTGAAATTTGACATTGCACTCCACATGATTGATAAAAAAAATGCCTCACAATGCTTTGCTTGAAATCTTTCCACACTAATGATGTATTTCCTACATAGATTAATATCATTTCATAAGTTCACCAATACTGCGCTCCACGTGTTTGATAAAACACCTCATAAAGTTTTGTTTGAAATCTTTCCATACTAATGATACATTTCCTACATAGATTATATATCATTACAAAAGTTGGACCAGTCTTGCACCCTACATGTTTGATAAAATGGCTCACAAAGCTTTGCTTGGAATTTTTCCACATTAATGATGCATTTTATACATAGATTAATAACGAAAATGGTAATGCAAATATATAAATAATTAAAAAGTATTGATGGATAAATGACTTCAAAAAATCAAATAATGAAAAATTCTTTATAATCATGGATATGTAATCAACAAGCATTGATGGATATGTAATTAACAAACATTGATAGAGAAACAAGTTTTTATAATCAAATATGAAAAATTCTTTGATTAAGTTTGTTTGTGATACGCCTGGAAATGTAATCAACGAGCATTGACGGTTAGATAAATTAAGGAAATCAAATATGAAAAATTCTTTAATTAAGTTTGTTTGTGATACACCTAGAAATGTAATCAACAAGCATTGATGGTTAGATAAATTAAGGAAATCAAATAATGCAAAAATTCTTAGAAAAGTAAAGAAAAATTACCCTCTAAAAAGAAGTAACTTCTGTTGTGAATATCTTGATTAGGCGTGGTTTTAATGAAGGTTATATGCAGTGGATAAGGCATCTGATTTGGTGAGTTTTACGATGTGGATGATTACATGTTAGTTGACGTGGCAAGTTATATGTAATTCATTATGTGTGGGTTAAAAATAAACATATGTGTGGGTAAAAATTCATATTATTGGGTCTGTAAAAGTACATTTATGTGTAAAAATATTTTTATGTGTAGGTATAAATTATGCGTGGAAAAAGCCTGTAAAATTATAATTTAGAATTTAGAGCTTGTTTGAAACCCTTTATTTTTGCAATTTATAAAGGGAATTTAAAATGAGTAGAAATAAATGGTGGAGATTTAATTGACGTTTGAAATGTGTGGTGATTGTTGAGTAGTTGTCAAATGAACAGTCAAATCGTGGTAGATAAATTTATAAATGGAAAAAATAAAGAGGTTCAAACAACCCCTTAATAACTATAAAACTAGAAGAACGTCAATGCAAAAAATATTTTGACAAAATCAATGTATAAACATATTCATACACGCTTGTGAGAGCATACATCACGATATACGTCGTGGCATTCGATGATTCGACAACGTTTGAAGCAAAAATGCAAAGCCTCTAAGAAACAGAGAAGCAATATACAAAAAAAGATCAAACATGAACGATGATCAACACAGGTTGACGCTCAGATACAAATGCAATTATGGATATATATGATTCTTTACATAAGTGACATCTAAGAGAGAGTAAAATCGTCCTATCCATGGAGAGAGATAACTGGAAGCAGTTCCAGCACCTAGAGCAATAGCAAACAAAACCTGCTACACTGGCCATTGTGATCCTCAGAAATGTGTCAAACAACTTTGGCTCTTTCAGTAAGTGCTTGAGCAAGTCCAGGAAATAAAATACCTACCTACAAGAAAGTTTAATTTATTAGAACATAAACGACACTTACAAAACATGGTAGATTCATCTGCTAAGTGTAGATTAGAGGAATAAAAGCGAACAAACTCTTAAACCTTAGATTTTTATAGGAAGTCAGTGCTTTTACCTTAAAACTATCAAAAGACTACATTTATATACCCATCAAAATCTGGACAAAGGCTCTACAATGTGTAACACCACCTTGAGCCGTGGCATGTGTAGGAATTAGAAAACCATTGAACCTCAAGATTATTAAAAAAAAAAAAAAAATTGAAGAAGAAGAATAGAGCAAGCATACAAGTTGACGAAATGAAATATAGAATACACTGAAAATAAGCTGGTAGACAAAATAATTGAAATACCACAGGAAGATTTACATAAAAGTCAACAAGAAAAACACAATAATTGAAATGACATTGATGATAATGAACTCAAAGGAATATGGACTTTGAATTTAATTGATACCTATTTTTTCACATGACATATTTCCCGTTGAAATTTATTCTGAACATCTTTGTTATTTTCGTATAGCTCTCTCCTACACTTTCTTGCTTCCTCTCCACTTGTCCCATTACCCAAATCTTTCAAATATTTATATAATAATAATAAAAAAATAAGATAAAAATACTTTTAGTATTATAAAAAATAACGCTACAATATTGTAGAGTGACAAGGTAAGTTTTCTCATATTATTGAATTAAAAATTACAAGTCCATTGATGAACAAACTAACAAGATTTTCATTTGTAAAATCACATAGCTAAGGGCATATCATGGAAAGCAACTTAGCATATCATGGAAAGCAAAAACAGGAAAATAAATGGAATTTTAGAATAAAATAAAAAACACTCTTTTTCAAACGTTTTATATTCTTTTTGTTTTTGTTTACTTTATGAAACATGAAACAACTTAAATGCATAAATTGAACATTAGCAAACTTAGCAAAGGCCATAGTTTAATTTCCTTCACCAGAAGACTATAAAATTTCTCAAACCTATGTCTTCATGAGAACGTAGTTGAACTCGAAATTTTAATTACAAAGATGTTCATCAACAGAAACAACTGAGGTGACATTTTATGAAATCAAATAGAAGTTCCTAATGTATGAGGACAAAGTGCCCCAGCTCTTATTGATTATATTGAGAACATATAAAAATGTTTCTAAGAGCATTTAGACTTTTTTAATTTCTACTTCTTTGTCACAAACAACTGAAGATATATGTATTTACATGTAGACAAACATATAGACAATGCAAACTGATATTTACATGTTGAACTTGATGCTTACATAGAAGAACTATTGCATTGTTCTTAAATAATTTGTTTGATCACCAATTTCAGCCATATGAGAACAGAGATGGATAACTGAGAAAGAAGAACTAAACTTAATGTAACATTAATCTTTTTATCCCTTTTCCAATTTTGCTTACCACAAATAAGTAAAAGTTGATTAAGAAAGTTCTCCAAATAATTAGAAAATGGTGAGAGACTCTATCACTGAGAGGAGCGAGAGAGGGAAAGAGAATACCTATCATTCACTATTATCTCTAAATTTCACCATGAGATAAATTTGTTTTTCTTGATTTTCCTGAAATAAATCAACTTCTTTGTCAGCACTCCTTGAAAAAACCCCGGATGGATTTTCACTTCTTCTTTTCTGCTACTTTTATTTTTTATAATAGCAACTAAAAAAATCATAGCACACCTGATTAACCGAGAATAAGGGAAACAGACAAATACACAATAGTACCAAATTGGGGAAAATTGGGAGCCAGAAGCATTGCGCGTTGGGAGGAAACACAATGTCTTAAACACACCTTGATTAATCGTTTCATGAAATTATTTTGCAAAAAAAAAAAAAAAAAAAAAAAATCCAAACCTGAAACAACAAGAAACTCATATTACAGTGAAATTAAGACAACAATTGCAAATTGGGGCATTTGGAAAAGCTGTCGACTAAAGCTAAGCACCTGGGCAGAGATCAAAAGGGAGACGACATCGGTATCTGGAAGTGGCGCACTGGGGTAGGTTTTGAAGGTTAGAAGGATGAATGGATTCCTTTCTGGCACGGGAAGGACCTAAAAAAAATTTGAAAAAATAACTAGTACATCGCTTTCCCGCGGTTAGTCCGACGGTAGGATCTAGTTTATATTTTCATTAGTTGGAAGAAAACGTAAGAAAATGTTAAATGTTGAGATGATGTTTACTTGTTTAGCGTTCAAAGTTCAGCCATTAGACCGTGATTTATATGCTAATTATTATCTGTTTCTAGAAACATTTATACGTTTATTTTCAATTTTTGACAATTGTATGGATTTGTTTTTAACAAAATTGATGGATTTTACTCCTTATCTGAAGCTAAAATGAGGAACTAATGAGCAACCACTACTACAGAAATAGCGAAAAAAATAAGGATTGGGCGTCAGTTTCTCAAACAAAAGACATATAAACCAAATGCGGTGGCAATTTTGAAAATAAAGTATGATAATAGGCGTCGGTTCTTTAAAAAGAACCAACGCCCACTTTCTATATTTACTATAGGCGTCGGTTGCTGCTTGGCAACCGATGCCCAAAACCTTAATAGGCGTCGGTCCATAAAAGAGACTGACGCCCTTTAATAATATAGGCGTCGGTCCCATAATGGGACCAACGCCTTTTTGTCTGATATCTATAGATCTGGGCATCAGTTCGCTAAAATTTCAGACCGTCAGAGAGCGCGCCCAGAAATCCTTTGCGTAGAAATCGAATATCAACGACATTTCACTCCTTAAAATACATTTGTAGACATTAGGTAGCTTCAAATTTGGACTTCAAGCACATTTCGGTCCTCTAAATCCCTATATCTCTCCACACATTGCGACGGCGGCGGTGGCCAAGAGACGTGGTTCGGCCAGTGCGATTTAGCTCCATTGTTTGGTAATTTCATAGCTTTATCATCTTCTTGAGTCTTTTGTGTATAATTTCTTTAGCAAAACACTTATTTTTTGTGTGTTGAGGCGGACGGCAGTGGCGGCGATTCGAAAGTTTTCTCCATAGTTTTGCTAAGGTAAATTTTAATCATTTCTTGGTTTTATTGTGTAAGATTTAATTTTGGAGTTTTTTTTTTTTTTTTGAAACATGTTATAATTTTGGAGTTATATAATTTCTAGGTTTTTATTAATTAAAGATGTGATTTGTGGTTTAATTATTAGGAATATGTAATTTGGTGGGCTAGTTTATTAAATAAATAAATAAATATATTTATATGTTGATATGGAGATATGTGATTTAATTATATATTTATGAAATTTGAGATTGCATGGAGGAAAGAAATTTGTTCATACCTTAAGTTACTTAATAATTTTACACTATAAATTGTCAATGAATTGGCTCACAAAAATTTTATTGGAAGTATTCCACACTATTGGCGCATTTTATAATAGATTAATATTATGGTTTTGAGCTAAAATGGTAACACGAATACACTAGCAATTAATAAGTGATGAAATTTAAATTTAAATAAAGTAAATAAATCAAATAATCAAAAATTATTTGATAAAATTTGTGACCCAAATTAGTATGCATAATTAACAAGTATTGATGAATAAATAAATTTTTACAATACTGAAATAATGAAAATCAATTTGATAAAATGTGTGATGAGAAATATGTAATTAACAATTTTAGTTGGTCAAATAAATAAAGGAAATCAAATAACGTATCAATGTAATCAATAAATATGAAAAAATTACACGCTAAGTAAAAGTAATTTATTTGTTTCCTAGATGTAATAAGTTTATAAAGTTGTCTGCCGTGTTTAAATTGTATAATTTGAAAGCAAAGAACGGATGAAGTGACAGGAGTTTCACAGGGTTGTTGGAACTTCTAAAAAACATGCTTCCCAATGATAATGAGCTTCCTAGCTTGATCTACGGGGCAAAGAAATTCTTGTGCCCATTGGGTATGGAGATAGAGTTGATACACGCATGTCGAAATGATTGTGTCTTGTACCGACAGGAGTATGAGGACTTGCATGTGTGCCCAAAGTATGGGGCGTCGCGGTATAAGAGAAAGGACAACCACGATAAATGTACTGACAAGAAAGGCCCTCCAGCAAAGGTGTTATGGTACCTGCCAGTAATACCTAGATTAAAACGTTTGTTTGCGAATACAAATGATGCAAAGAAAATGCAATGGCATGTTGATGGGAGAAAAGAAGATGGAAAACTCAGACACCCAGCCGATTCTCCGCAGTGGAGGAATATAAATAGGATGTTTCCTGAATTCGGTAGCAAAAGTAGGAATCTTAGACTTGGACTATGTACAGATGGAATGAACCCGCATGGTAATATGAGTAGTCGACATAGCACTTGGCCGGCTCTTTTAATGTGTTACAATCTTCCTCGGTTGTGTATGAAGCGGAAGTACATAGTGTTGTCGTTGTTGATTTCGGGGCCTAAATAGCCGGGAAATGATATAGATGTGTACCTCGCGCCACTCATTGATGATTTGAAGTTGTTGTGGAATGAAGGCGTGTCGATGTTCCATTCACATAGCCGATCACATTTCACACTACGTGCAATGATTTTTTGTACAATAAACGACTTTCCAGCATACGGTAACTTGTCAAGTTATACTACCAAAGGAGCTAAGGCATACCCCGTCTGTGAAGATGCGACGATTGATCTTTGGTTGACTAACTGGAAGAAAAATGTGTTCATAAGTCATCGGATTTTTCTTCCGCCTGACCACCTATATTGGAAGAAGAAAAAAGCTTTTAATGGGAGAACCGAGACTCGAGTCGCCGTTTGCCAGCTCAGTGGGATAAGTTCAAGCAGGATCGCGCCACTCCGAAGTTCTTGGTACCCTCTAAAGCAAATTTTATATTATTGTCGCAACATTACGTAAAAAATAAAGCAATTGGTAAATTAACTTTCAAGAGAAAAGTAGGAAGGCGAGGTTGAGGCAAGCACAAAATGAGCACCCGCACTTTTTAGGCTCCCTTGGTTATTCTCGTAGGAGTCTGAGTGGGCCGTAGCTGACCCCCTATATTCCTCCTCATCATGTCAGTCAGTTAGTTCGACCCTTCAGATCGATGATCGTAGCCTAGACTGGGCTCGAGCAAGGTATCAGAAAGGTCCCGATGGAAATTATATCATGTCGAATGATAAAACCAAGGATGTTTTTGAGAAAATTGTAAACTTACATTAATAATTAATTTTCTCTTTGCTTAATTTACCTACCCTTTATTCACCTGTATCATATTTTTTTTTGTTTGGAATAGAAACAATTGCACGAGGATGTCAGCAAAGGGGCGTTTGTCCCAAAGAGGCAGCGGGATATATTATCGGTGGCGTTCGGTAAAGAAGAGCACTCTGGTCGAGTGAGGGGTTACGATGGATATGTCAGTGTGAGAAACGTTTATGAACGCCCTGAAGAGCCAAAGGCCCGAATGAGTGGGTCGTGTCGGTAGAGGATATTCGAAAGGTCATCCAATCGGAGATGGAGGCCAGCATCACTGAGAGAGTAAGGAGAGAGACCATGACCCAGACGCAAGCTCACATTGATATGATCCAATCACAGATGGCCTCTATTCTCCAACGCTATGGCATTGAAATACCCTCGTAATTTCATACAGGAGAAATACCTACTGCAGCGAGTCCTTTAGTCAGACCAATGACTCGTAGTAGTCACTAGTCGGCTGATCCCCCGCCAGCTCTTGACATTGAGGTATTCATCGCGTTTCGTTATGTCGAAAGTTTGAATTCATTCCAATACTTACAGCTAACGTTATTTTGTTGTGTATTGACTATCCAAAGAAGCTAACCTTGTCTCATCTCGCCCTTAATTGCGACGGCGTAACTAAAATTGTAGATCGAAGCTACTAGGGCGGTGCACGGTGCACTGTTATTGCCCGGTCACTACAAAGTCGTAATTGACCGTGTGTACGAAGATGTGCTCAGTTATCCTCTTCCAGTGCCAAATTCATACGCCCAGCAATTGGTGGATATAGGTGAAGGCAGTTACACTCAGTGGCTCGCACATTTAGTGATGTTAGGCGAGGTAAGTAGTTGAACTTATAGGATAAGCTTTTCTGGATTTTGAATTCCTAATTAACATTTTTGACAAACAAATTTTCACTGTAGGAACCGTTACCCGAGCGAGCAACATCAAAGGGAAAAGGCAAACAACACGTGAATTTTGAAGTTTCCTCTGCTCGCCCTAATCTCGTTGACGATACAACATTGGTTTCCCTAACTCCCAACCTCAAAACTTTGCATGATCTGACTGTTAAACTGCCACTTTCAACGGATTTCTTTGAGGTGCCGAACATGAGAGATGTGTTTCTCTACCCGACCAAATGGACAATGAAATTAGTGTTTCAGTCACTGATATAACCGACTTGCTCAACATGCACTGGCTGAACGTACTTACTTTACAAGTTTGGGCAATGTAAGGCTTCCTTGATCTCACCATTTAATTAAATACATCGTATAATTTTTAATTTGATATTTCACGTTTGTTATAATGTATTTCTGGTACCTACACCATTTGTGTAACCAATTTGAGATTCAAAATATCGGGTTTCTTTGTCCATTGTTGGTCGGGGCTATTAATCATGAAACAACTCAACTGATGAGTTACGAGTACATGCTCCACGCGATGGGAAACATGATGGATAAAAAGTACATTCTCGCACCTTATTTTATAGGGTAAGATCGTTGTAACTATTTATTATTGTTTTGCCTTAAACTGAATTTCAGTTATTTGTCGCTAAATATTCAAATTTAAATTCCTATAAAATATTCCAGAAACCACTGGATGTTGCTGGTGCTATGTCTATCACGCAATATAGAATACTTCTTTGACTCTCAGGCGATTAACAGGCGTGACCTACCTATCAAATCGCAGTTGTCTATGTAAGCAATTATCATTAACTATTGTATATTATTTGTTTTTTTTTTTAATTTCAACTTGTTTAACTTATATATATGTATGTGTCTATATTATAACTCTAGGGTGCTTAAAACGTTGTGGGCGTAAGGGAAAATAGTGAAGAAAGGGCTCATGTGGAAAACAATCGATGTATGAAAAATATCCTCTAAATGTTACAATAACTATTGAAATTTCAAAATTTAGTGATTTAATTACTAATATTTATTTTAAACTCGCATGAAATTTTAGTGTGCTCAGCAACCTGGATCTGATAAATGTGGCTACTGTGTGATGAGAAATATGTACGAGATAGTCACCATATATGTTGGTTTGAAAGAATATCTTGATAGGGTATAAATATTTATTTAATACTAGTAATTATCTAATTTAAATTGTATTTATTTTATTACAAAGTATAATTATATTTCTTTTTCTTTTTTGTAGGCATATGAAACGGGATCATATATTCAATCGAATATAGATGAGGTTTGGGAATTATGGGCAGGATACTTTCTCCAAAATTATACGTGATTTTTGGTTCTAACTATTGATTATAGTTAGATTTATATGAAAACGATGATGATTAGAGGAGTTTATATATCATCATATAGTAGTTATTGATTTTTGGACTAGCTTTTTTATATTTAATGGTTAGTTTTATGTTAATTCAATTGTTTTGTATTTACATTAGCTTATTTTGTAGTTGTATTTGTAGATTCATATTTATATCAAGTTGGTAATAATTGGTTTAAAATGTATATAAATTATTGTTGGTGGTGGTGTTGCTTTTTCTTGCATTTGCTACTTGGTGGTGGTGGTGGTGTATATAAATTGGGCTACTTGTGGCTTGCATTTGCTGTTTTGTGGTGGCAGAAAAATTGGCAAATTTTGATTTCAACAATTTATATAAAAAAAAAATGTGACGTCGGTTGTTGTGTGGCGTCGGTTGTTACACAACAACCGGCACCCATAATATTTAAAATTAAAAAAAAAATATATATTTCATATAGTTGTCGGTTTCTACAGAACAATCGACGCCTATAGTAAAATTTTTTTAATTTTATTATGCGTTAAGGCGTCGGTTTTATGTTGACAACCGACGCCTTATTTTAGTAAGAGTGTCGACAAAAAACCGACGCCTATATTCCTAGTTTAGACGTCTATTACATATGCATCTGTCTAGAAACCGACGCTTATAATTTATTACGACCGACGCCTAATTGACTTTTCTGTAGTAGTGAACTTTATTGCTTGACTAGAGACGAACCAAGACATTTTACGCAATTTGATTCACTTGAAAACCAAACTTTCTTGTTAGTCACAAACAATTTAACATAATAGTATCTCTTCTTTTTTGAAGTTTTATGTTGGGTTTACACATTTTATTTTGATCTGAAGAAGTTTGAAATTTTTAACATTCTGACATCTATGAACTTTTCAACATGAATCATCATTAGTTAAGAATTTTGATAGTGGTACGCTAACAATAAATCAAAATTTCAGTTTGAGAGTGACAAATATTGAGTGATCACTGGTAGTTAAACTAGTACAAAATTAGTGAAAAACCTGGTAAAGAAGTATTAACCACACTGAATATAACTTATCAAAGTTTCTTGTATCAGAAATACAATCCTTAAAAAGTACCAAGTATCATTGTAAACATGTCAAAATTATAAAATGTCATCTACTGCGCTTCTATCTTGTCTTAGATAGCTGCGCTTCTATCTTGTCTTGCAATTGAACTTCACTGACTAAAATCAATTGACAATATCTACTCTATATGGTCATTGGAGACTTTCGTAGAGAATATACAGACAAAAGCAAAACTTCCAACTTGAAGATGATAACAAGTTTGATATCCATATTCTTTTGTCCACTACCAAGCGAACAGTGAACTTTTGTTCTTTTCCACATGGATGCAAATAGACAAACAAGTTATAAAGAACTAAAGGGCAGAAATTATAATGAATGGAGATTATAAACTAAAAGAAAGCACTAGAGCAACTTGACATAGTATAACAAAATGGAGATTACATATTAGCATGGGCAAAAGAACACAAGGTAAACAGAGGGAGAATGAGGGGGTATATTAAACCTCTTACATGTAAATTTGACAATGCAGGCAAATGTACCTACGAGATAAAATCACCGAGTCTCCAGCAACATGTCTCTTTGCACTGACAAACACATTCTGCCCTGTCGTGAGAAGATGCCTCTTTAACTGTCATGTAAATGTGAACTTGGTTTAGACATGACACGAAAATGCAAATTTCAAAAATCAAAATTGACTGCCACGTCTAGCATGTAAACATGACACACGTGCTTGTTAAATACGTAACTCCTTAGGCCCTTATCAATTAAAAAAGGAAAATATAAAAGAGCCAGAAAAGAAAATTATCCATGAACAAATTTAAGTAACAATGTGATAATCTAAAGCCCGTATTCAGTACATCTATATGCATTTCCCCTCAACTGTAGAATCAACTACAAACTGGTTCTCAGTATCAATGAACAAACAAACTCCATAAATTTTTTTCTTACTCCTGGTCTAATATTCATTAATTGATTACTAACAAGATTATTTTCCCAGTTTCTCTTCAGAATCTTAAAACGATTGGCATGTCAAAAATTAAAAATGGAGGTCTCATCTTAGACATATTATCATTCCACAAAAGAGAAGTCAAAGTGTAGGTATCCTAGATGGTATTGCACCATGGCAATCCCTATTTCTGCAATTTCAAAAGAGGTTTTGCCCTTTTCTCAAAGCACATTCCGTAACCTTTTGTTTACAGAGAGAGAGAGAGAGAGAGAGGGAGAGAGAGGAGAAGAGAAGTAACACAGTTCACCAAATGGCAATTTTTAGTGTCTTCTACACTCTTGATTCAGTAAAATATGTCTAGGAAAGCCCCCAGTTGACTTTCTACTAATTTAAGTGGCATCCACATAAAGAGATAATGATCATATGCACGGAAAAACCACATTTTCTAATATATATTGCATACTCAATTCCTCTTAAACTCTTAGGTAAAAGATCAAAATGATAGTAACTACTCACTAATTAGCCATTGATCTCACTTCCCTTGCATAATAAAAAAAGTGAACAATCAAAATGGGATTTAGTTTTAATAGTCAGAATTTTTGCACCTATTGAAGCACAGAAGGATGATCTACAAAATGCATTTGGTGGCTTTGAGGAGATCAAGAATTTGCATTTTGAATATTATCTATCAAAGAACATGATTTACATTTTACTGTTGAATAATGAAAAACTAGACTATAAGTACTTGTATGGTGATGTTACTACCCTAAACATTTGATAGAGAAAAAGCATTTTCAACTGCAAGTAAAAATTTCTACAGCCTAACCTCCAAAGACATAGATTTTTATAACGAGAAAAACAAATTTAAACAATAACAAAGCCAATTAAACATCAGAAAATAAAAAATCGAGTTATATGCTTAAATTATATATTGAGTGGGAAAAAAGGCACTTCCAAATGTAGGGGAGAAAAGATGCATTTTTAGTACCTCTACCAATAATCCAGATGCACCTATAGGAACTTATCTAGTAGAATAGCTGTGAAATCAATATTTGATAGATGAAATAGTAATGACTTCTAAACAAAAGAAACATAAATAAGCAACACCAACAAAGTGAAGCTGAAACAAGACAAGCTTTAGTCACTCGCTCAACTACAATAGAAGGGAATACAGACTAAATATTTTGCTACTTGCTTAAATATTACAAAGAGATGCTAAATTATGATGCACTTTGACTACCTCTATCAATAATCTAGAATCAGAAAATGGAACCATAACAAACAAACAGAATTAAATATCAGAAAAGCAAAATTGGGCTCAAATTCAAAACTTACAATATTTGAAGCAACATCGTGACTCACACACCCTAATTCAATGTCCACTTCGAACCCAAATGCAACATCCTCTGTTGCGCTTGGATGCTTGCTGCTTGGTTCCTTACGACTTGAGGGAAATAGGTTGATTGACGAAAATGGGTTCCTGAAGAAAAATGACGGGATGGAATTCCAATTGGTTTCTCGCTACTTGAACCGAAACTTATTCCAATTTTTGTGACTCGTCGGGGTGGATTTCTTCAATCAGAACGACGAATTTAAGAAGCATGATGGGATGGGTTTCCAATTTTTAACTGGAAATTAGATTTGCTTATATAGGAAGATGGAAACAAAAAATTGTCGACGGGAGGTTTTCGAGGGTTGCCTGGGCTGGAGGAGGTTGAGCGATGCTTCAATTGATGAGATGAATGGAGGGATTTTTCACAGGAACAAATCTGACATGTGAAAAGAACGTGACGCTGGCGGTGAGAAAACAGGACAGACTGATAGGCAACATTTAAGCTTTTTTCTACAACTAGGTGAGAGAAACTCCCTAACGGTCGGTGATAAATAAAAAATGTTTGCACCCAAGACTAGGCATGTCAATGAGCTGAGGCTCGGAATTTTTTGATCCCGAGCTTAAAAAGTCTGAGCCAAAACTTAGCTCGGCTCGCTCAAGAAATTGAGGCTCGACCTAGCTCAGGCCTTTTTGCACCTAGTCAGGCCGCCTCGAGCGCAGCTCAGACTTTTTTTATTCCGAGCCTAAAAAGCCTAAGCCAAAGCCTGGCTCGGCTCGCTCAAGAAATTAAGGCTCGATCTGAGCTGTAGCTCAGGCCTTTTTTGCACCTAATCGGGCCGGGCCCGCCGGCTCAAAATTTTTTTATATATTTTACAAATGGTATTTTATATGTAGAGGAAATTGCAAAAAATGTCCCTTTTGAAAATGCAATGTGCAAAAATAGACCATTTTTAAAACTTGTGAAAATATGTCCATTTTCCTTTTTTTGGACAATTTTGCCCTTGAAACATAGATTTATTAATTTTAAATAATTATGTTAAATAATTATAAAACAACCAGGGTTAAATCGAAACTTGTCGGGTTAAGAATTGTTTATGTTCGTTGTACCCCGACCCACGCATCAAAGCTTCAGACGCAAGAGACAAAACTGAATGGGTGTTTATATATATACTTCTCCTACTGCTTCAACGCCTCTTCGCCGGTAGCATCACCAAAGCCAGAAAATCGACCACTGAGAGGTTCGTCTACATCCTAAACATTAGAGATATAAGGCCCATTTGAAAGACTCCCCAGTACACTCTCCCGTCAAAACTGTGATGTCTGCCCCATACTTCTTCGCCAAAGCAGCAGTCGTTGCCATTGCCTAAAACAATTATTAATTAATGAGATTAAATACATAAATCATAAAGAAGGATA
>CAVNYN010219379.1:49334-65485 GCA_963692815.1 Nyctanthes arbor-tristis
GAAAATATGTCCATTTTCCTTTTTTTGGACAATTTTGCCCTTGAAACATAGATTTATTAATTTTAAATAATTATGTTAAATAATTATAAAACAACCAGGGTTAAATCGAAACTTGTCGGGTTAAGAATTGTTTATGTTCGTTGTACCCCGACCCACGCATCAAAGCTTCAGACGCAAGAGACAAAACTGAATGGGTGTTTATATATATACTTCTCCTACTGCTTCAACGCCTCTTCGCCGGTAGCATCACCAAAGCCAGAAAATCGACCACTGAGAGGTTCGTCTACATCCTAAACATTAGAGATATAAGGCCCATTTGAAAGACTCCCCAGTACACTCTCCCGTCAGAATTGCAGAGGCGTTCAACTTTGCCCCAAAATTTCACCCGTAAAGCAGTCGTTGCCATGGGTTGTACGAAGCACAATTGAGGCAGGCAGAGTTCTCTTCACTCCAGTCCCAAGCTAACCTTCAGGAACCAAGCGAAATCGTTGGACTGTTTTTAAGACCCACTATAGACGAAGGCGGTAGTGCATTGCCGGAGCGGACGACCACACATTGGCACGAACGGTCCGTGTAACAATCGTCAGTCGTAGTCGTCTGTATAGGTAAGGAGGTAAAGGTGCCATATGCCTGAAATATAAGTATATGTTTGTGCATATATTGGATTTCCATAGTGTTTCCTTTTTTCTGGAAAAAAATTGGACACAAACTAAAATTATCACACAAAGTTGAGGTATAATATAAGAGGGCAAGTGACTGATTATGGGAGTTATGCCTCTTATTGTCTCACAATCTCAGCACTGCAGTAGGTTAAACACCAAAACAACTAGAATAGGGGATTCTTTTAGTTATAGAATTTTAGTGCAAGGTAAACACAACCATCTTATCTTGAATCTGCTAATCCTTGTGAGTGATATAATGTTAGGGCCTGCTATAGAGATCAAAATTGCCAAATGCATCTTGCTTAATTGTTTTTTAAATGTAAGGAATAGTTTGTTTAGCGTAATTTGTGTGGCACATGATAGAAATGAAAAATATTAGTTTAGTGTTCCCTCGGCAGGAGTTGTGGGTACGATAATAAGCATATTTGAGGTATCATTTTTTGTGCTAATCAGATTCTTTTTTCAGTTTAACAATTGCTAGTTGAAAGCCTTCCTTCGTATCAAAAATGGATCTTGAACTCAAAATATGTACCTCCATTGGTCAATCCATAATGATTTTGTTTATGAAGCCGTACCATAGTTAAACCTTTCATGTTGAGCGGCCAATTTTTATTTACCAAGTCTAATATCTATTAAGAAATCAACCACATCATAAATAAGCATTGACTAATGATTCATTTCGTAATACTTTGCGATCTGTAGAATTTAAAATTAAAAAATAAAAATAAAAATACCATACAATTTTATGAGTTAAATAGCTAATACTATGGAGAGACTAGAGATCGTATATGTATTCCCACTAATTTCATATAAATACCCGACATGGTTAATAGCATATGCATGGATAAATAAAGGATTGTGCCTAAATACCGAAGCGCCAAAAACTTTATATGAATTGGGAGTTATGAAAGGAATTTGGGACACATGACTGATGGCAACGTGAATACTGTAGTGTATGTAAAGGTTGATGAAGACTGTTTGGTGTGAATGGTGTAGTTGTTGGTTGATAAATTTTTTTTGGAATTAATGGTTGCTAGCTCTATTTCCTATACATTTCATTTATTGATTTAACTTTGGGCCAGTGAACAAAGCATATAGATCAGAGGTATTTTGATTGATTCAGTCTAACACCGTTACGTTGCTGGACAAGAAAAATCATGTAGTTGGTAAATATGTTGCTTCCAATTTTTGAAAAGCTAGACAATATGTGAAGACAAAATATCGTGTATTGTTAGTGCTCTGAGTAAACTTGTTCTTTTATGTTATTCATTTGGTTAAAACCAAAGGTTTTTAATGAGAGAGTGTAGTTGAAGCCAACATTTCATTTATTTTCTTTAATTCTTACGACAATGTCTTTCTTTCTGGTCCTTGAAGTTTTTCTCAAAATCAGCAAAATATAATAATTCAATTATGATAAGAATGCCTAAGATTAATAAGTTTCCCCTCTTTTTAGATATATTGCTGAATCTACAAAAACAAATGTCAAGTTTTGGAACAAACGGTTGTGAAGTACTTCACATTTTTCACTCCAAAATGACAGCAAAATAGGTTCAAGGCATAAGACTTCTGAACGGACAAGATCAATGTGAAAAAAATACATGGTAGTAAACCACTATCCCTAGACAGAAACATCAGAGATAAAGTGAGCAGGTTCTACTTCTGGCCTTTCTTTTTTCACATATCTCCAATTCTAATACCCTAACCTTTCCTCTCTCCTCTTCCATCTGAATCATCAAGCCCCTATGATAGATTTTTATTAATTCCTATTAAATTTCGTCTGAATCATCAATTCCTATTAAATTTCGCCGGTTGGAGAAGGTCTGGTTGAAATATATTTTTATTTGTCCTCCCAATTTGTCATCAGAGATGGGTTTTGGGTCAAAACATAAAAGTTGTGCTAAAAATTTGCCAATTGACATCACAGGTAACAAATATATGCAAAACTCAAGAAAAACTTGCTTACAGTTAGCCTCTTAAAACAATATTCAATTAATTACAATAGGCCTTAGAGAAAAGATTTTCACCTCCATTCTCAGAATCAGAAATAATTAGATTAATTTCTAAACTAGGATTCTTTATTCATGTTCCAAAGTTTCCCTTTTCATCTGCAAGAAACACAAACAGATACATAGTATGCAAAAGCATAAACAATTGCTACAGGCTTACCTATAAAAAAAAGTCGAAAAATTAAAAAGAAAAAATGACAGTAAAAATACATTTCATGCTCTGATGGATAAGAAAGAAGAGAAAAGAGATTCTTGATGGGGATAGGTAGAAATTTCTCAGCATGTTCATATTTTTTAATAAGTTATCTGATCATGATATTTTTTAAGAACTTGTCCACCATTGTGGTAGTTATATTAAACAATTTGTAGTCGAACCATGCACAGTGCTTATGTTGTATGTCTTGCAACTCTTCTGATTCTCCAACACAAAAGGAGCAGATAATCTAGGCAATTGCACCGGAAAAATGAGTCCTAATAAAGTTCTGACCCTTGGTTCATATCTTGAGAGTAGCATAGAATAACAATTAACTGTAGTACCAGGAAAAATACTGAACAATGCAAACTAAAATGGCTCCTTCTCTGCTGTAGAGACATTATTTTAGATAAAAGGGAAATTACATTTGTGAACCTTTGTCTGAAACGGTACAAGTTGGTTGCATATGCTATTTTTAATTACTGTACATGTATAGAACAAGGATTTCATCCAGTATTTGTGTGTAGAACATTCTCTGGACATGGCAACCGTATATAGTGGCAGACAGCGGTTCTTTTTCTCCACAGTAGTGCTGCTATAGACAATAGCATAAACATTTGCTTTGGCATTATGCAAATTCCATGTCTTTAGATTACGATTCTAATTGTTCCACAAATTTGTGGAGATGGAATTCCAATATGAGATACTCGAGGAGGAGAGGATGCATGCCTACGTCTCTCAAAGGAGTAGCCTTAGGTACCTAAAAATAGTGTTAGAGAGATTTGATGAGCAACAAAAGCAGGAGCTTCAAAACTCGCCTCTGCAGCATTTGGCACATCTACAACCTCTCTAACTCTCTGCGCAATTAATTGCATTGCTCATATCGAGGACAATAAGGACCAAAAAGACAAATGAGGCATGGTTTCAGATCAATGGGACATTCATGCACTTTAGGTTACCAGAGTATGCGGCCGTGACTGGTTTGCTTTGTGGCCCGTAACCCCCCCTCAAGTGATATAGACCCACTCGTCTCAGAGGCGAGGCTGCAGAACAAGTATTTCAAGGGTATAGACCGAGTCACCTGCACTCAGTTAAAGAAGGTTTTCTTGTCAAACACTCAAACACGGCTAGACCGATACAAGTTAGGTTTAGCCCTCATCATAGAGGGGGTCTTCATGGGAACAGATAAAAACATTGGGATTGACTTTGAGACCCTTGCAATTGTTGACAACCTCGAACTATTTGCATCATATCCATGGGGGAGGAATGCCTATCTTTGCTTGCTGAAGTCACTAAATAGGCGTTGGGGAAAAGTCGTGAGAAAAGCTAGGCGGACGGGGTCGAATGAGATATCATACACCTTGTACGGGTTCCCAATAGCATTACAGGTACACTGAATCCATTATGTTGATATATAGCATGCTTAGAGTTAAATTTAGTTTGTGCATGAGGCAACCGAATCCATTATGTTGATATATAGCATGCCTAGAATTAAATTTAGTTGGTACATGCAGTAATGAATTATATCAAGTAATGTAATCAAGAGCAGCACTTTTTTTATGCCCAATCATCAGTTCAAACTGGAGTCAAGTTACAATTATAGAGACTGATCTATGTACCTCGAATAAATCCACATTTAACTGGGCAAACAATAAAAAATGTAAAAGGTCAAAGAATTATTACTCTGCTTGTAGACTCAAAAGTTTACAAATAACAACGGGACTACCAATAAGAGAAATATAAAATTGGAAGGGTGCAATCCAATCTTTTGCTGTATTTGCATTTAACACTTCCTATATTGCTTCATTTTACTCTGTGCAAATAATGTGATAGCGATATTCTCCAGACCAAAATGCAATCCCAGATTACTGAAATATAGATTTTGCTACACATGTAACAAGGTGTCTTACATGTATTTTGCATGCCTCAAGATTTGGGCGTACGAGGCCATACCTCAATTTGGGGCAAGGCTTGCGGAGAAGGTTAATGATGAATTTCCCAGAATACTTCACTGGAAGGCAACTAAACAACCCCAGGAGTCGACCTATATCGGGTATATAACAAAAACTGAGGTACTTTAATCCCTACACTTTTACTTCATGTTTTTGCAATTGAAAAGATGAATGTCATTCTTAATGATTTTGAGTAATGTTATTTGGTCCATTGCAAAGCTCCATGTCACGCCAGCCCTCCGTCCAATGGAACAGGAGGCTCTCAACCCCTACATGGCAACTATGCAGTTGTTTAATGACGAATCAGAACCTACCCTTGACAAACTTGCAGCAGAATATGGTGATCCTCAGATTGCAACAATTGCACCAGGTACCTCTAACTCCATTGACAATGTGACAGCCAGCACAAACAGTAGGACCACCCAGGACACACAGGAATATGTAAGTTCTGAGGATAGAGATGCAGGCCACAATAGAAGGCAGGATTTGGGTGATAGTAGAAGCGATGATGACAACCAAACTATCGCTGCTATGTATAAGAAGGTTCGAAAATCAAAAACGACGGAATGCGTACGCAAACATTTGGAGCAGCCGAACATTCAACGACGTGCTTGGTGGAGCTGACTTTACTGCACGAGTGTCCCCAAAACCGTTTGGATCGCAAGCTTGGAATCCATGCCAACAACAGTCTGCTGGTCCTTCGTCAAATGCTATTGATCTAGAGTCCGTGCCATCTCGGTATGAGAAAAGGATGGAGGCGAAGATTGATGAAGCCATCAACTCAGTGTTGATGAGGCTAGATGAGGTTTCGAAGGAGGTTGAAAACAGAGCAACTGGACTTCAAGTTTGAATGGAGGTTAGCAAAGTGTTTGATAGTTTTGTTGCAACTCAAAGGATGGAGACACACACCGCTTAGAGATCTGCTCCTAGCATAGATACGATCCCTCATTGACGAGAAGATTGGGGCATTGCTGGACCAAAGCCTTCCCAAAGCAGACATGGTAAGTGAGGGTGTTAGAAGAAGCCCAACAATTGTTTTTGGTATAGAAAACTTGACCGTAGAGCCCACCTCCAGTCCTACCCCAATAGATCCTACTGAAAGAGATGAGCAGTCATCTCGTTGCCTCCAGAAACATTACCGGTGGTAACAACGAACTTAGTTTACGAGCAAACTGCTTTGAAGGTCTCAGAGGGTGAGCAAAATCTAGATGGAAGCACGAATCTGCCACAACCGCAAGACAAGGCCATAAATGATGCACCACCAAAACCTACTCGGGCGCCCTTTACCCGTGTCAACCCCTTTCACTCAGCCGTCCCGGCATTGTGAGAAGTGAAAAGGAAACTAGTTCTTCATCGAATGCCAGGATTTTAACTCTAGCCTAAGTAGAGTTTTTACCCAATACTTAGCCCGTTTTATGTGTGAAATTCTAACCTTACTATACTTTCTCTCTGTTGTGGCTTTGCTAGTGGCTAAATCTATTATTTTGTACAGAGTGTAGCGGGCTCTTTTGAACTGTAATGCAACGAGGTTAATTGTAACTTGCCAAATGGCGGCATATGTGACTTCTTTCTCTACAAGAAGCATTGTTCATTTGCCTTTTGCCATACTCATATGCAGCAGGTTTTCTGTACCCTAATATTGTTCCGTTAGGGACTCTTATGCGGATGTAATCATTTCTCGATAATACATGAGTGCTCTTAGTACTTTGCAAGAAGTCTTTAATTTTCTTTACCATATCCTATCTTCGAAGGAATCGTACCCATCAAAATGTATAGATATTGAATATGTTATGGTGATGTTACAAACCAACAGCGAATATCTGTCGAGAAAGCCATGTCGACTGTCTGGAAGCTTCACCATCTGTGTAGAATTGTTAGTGCATCTAATGTACCTCCCGTAAACTGTCTACAATTACAGCGACTATCTGTCGAGAAAGACATTTCATCTGTCTAGAAGCTTCATCAACTGTGTAGAGTTGGTTGCGTACCTAACGTAGCTGCCTTAAACTGTGCAGACCAACAACGAATATCTATCAAGAAAGCCATTTCAACTGTCTAGAAGCTTCATCATTTGTGTAGAGTTAGTGCACCTGGTGTACCTGCCGTAAACTGTCTAGAATTACAGCGACTATCTGTCGAGAAAGCCATTTCAACTATTTAGAAGCTTCATCAACTGTACAGACTTGGTAGCGAACTTGATGTAGTTGCCTTAAACTGTGCAAACCAATAGCGAATATCTGTCAAGAAAGCCATTTCAGCTGTCTGGAATCTTCATCATCTGTGTAGAGTTGTTAGTGCATCTCATGTACCTCCCATAAACTGTCTAGAATCACAGCGACTATCTATCGAGAAAGCCATTTCAACTGTCTAGAAGCTTCATCAACTGTGCAGATTCAGACCAATAGCGAATATCTGTCGAGAAAGCCATTTCAACTGTCTGGAACCTTCATCATCTGTGCAGAGTTGTTAGTGTACCTGACGTACCTCCTGTAAACTGTCTAGAATTACAGCGACTATCTATCGAGAAAGCTATTTCAAGTTTCTAGAAGCTTCATCAACTGTGTAGACTCGGTAGCGAACCTAATGTAGCTGCCTTAAACTGTTTAGACCAACATCGCATATATGTCGAGAAAACTATTCCAACAAGCAAAAATAATTGTGTTCATGGAAGTCTAACTAAGTTAACCGGGCAAGTTACATTACAATTGTTGATTAGGACAAACTTACGCATCTTTAATAGCACGGGAAAGCTAGGAACAAAAACTAAATTGTTTTAGAATTCTGAATTCGTCCAGAGGTGGTTCGGCTCATTACAACTCACACAAAGTAAACAAGGCAACTCTAAAGCTAAAGTTGGAGTAGCATGCTATAATTACTCACTGCATAGTCTCTGGAAGTAGATAAAGGATATCTTTGCATTAATGGAACATTGAGCAAAATCTGGAGCAATAAAGGTGTGTTAAATCATAAACCTAACAAGTTTTTTTTATGGAGACCACTAGATGCAAACTCACTGTCTTCAAGTGGTACTACTCAGCTAATTCCTATGCAGTGTAACTACTATTGCAGTACTATCAAAGTGCTTTGGAAGAGCTATAGGTGTAGCATTAAGTGTCCCGTAGTGTGGTAGTTCTATGGAAGCCCTTTAGAAGTACTACAATAGTACTTTGAGAGTAAGTTGGGGTATAATGCTGCAATTCTCTGGGTTTAGTGGTTTAGAAGCACTATCGAAGTACTGCAGTAATACTTTAGAAGAACATGCTGTAGAAGTACTCTGATAGTACTTTAGAAGCAACAGCCAAGGACTACTGAGGCACCTAGTGCCAATGACTACTGAGGCACCTCGGAAAAAATTACGGAAGTAGCACTCCTAAAGTACTTCCATTGAACTAACTAATGCTGACATAAAGAAAAATAAGAACACTAATTATGGTACAAATTTAATTTATAGATTAAGAACCTTCACCGATACAGAGTAGCAGGTGAGTGGAGTTATGGGTTTTCAAAACAAAAATACATTTTCATGAAATTTCTCAGTAACAAAGTTTTTCTCGAATAGATTTATGGATAGAGTTGTGTATATTATTTTTATACTAATGATTATTTATTCTGATTAATCATTGATTCACACGAAATTTCATGTTATTTTAAGTATAAATGATTTTTAAGAAATTTCATTCTACAGTAAGTTGTTAAAGGTAATTCATAAATTAATAAAGTACGCCAGCCTTCCTTCAGTAAATTTTGATTGACGAATGAATTTTATATCGGGCTTTCATGGAATTTCACATAATTAATGATGACTCATCATGTTTATATGAATGAGAGTGATTTAGATCTATAGGATCTACATTATCAATTCCATGTTTTTATGAATAATAAGCTCAATGTTATGTGCCGGAATGATGACAGATCACAGATCATGTTTTTACTGATATGGATGGTAATGGGGTACTAAATGTTTCTATCACTGTATCAAGTATTAAATAATTCATCACGAAATCAAGTACTAAATGCTTTTATGCCAAAGATCAAATTGCTCAATGTTTTCTGTTACAGATTATGCATCTTATCTTCTGAAAATCATCATTTTCCAGCAAAACTATGGAATTTCATAACTTTTCAAGCGAGTATGTGGCACATGAGCAAGTCCACTCACGGAATATTGTATATTCATATTCCTCTTTTTCTATTTTTTTAAGGAAAATGGAACGAGAACACCTAACAATATGTTTGGAGGTTGGATTATTCAGATTGCTTCGAGATGCGTTCGGTTAGGCCATGAAACACTTGGTTATATTCTTGGGAAAGGAATATCATCTATGATGAAACATATGTATTACTTGCAAACTTAACTTTTGAACGAAGTTTATATCAATTGCAATACAATACAAATATCAGTGTTCTCATATTAATACAATAGTGTGACATGTAATACGAATATGATGGTCGGATGCCTTATCCTCAAATTTCTCTTGGCCTTTTTATGCATTGGAGAAATATAATTGTTCTAACTTTAGACACTCCTACTGTACCAAGATGACGTATTGAGAATGTCACTGTAGAAAAATTAAGTTCGATTCTATAAGCTTCTTTTCAAGTTAATTATATTTCTGTCAGTCAAAAATATATTAAACAAAACATTTGGGTCAAAGTTGCCAGATTGTTTTCCTGACAACCTTATTTATTTATTTATTTATTTTATTTCTCTTTACAATGAGTTGAATTAATGAATAGAAAAAAAATATAAAATAAAAAATAAATGAAAAGAAAAGTGGGTCGCTACATCAAGCACTACATCGAGACTAATCTTTCAAAAGAAAAGTTGGCCGTTACCATTGTCGTACCAGAGTGATTTCTGACACAGTCAAGCAAGGGACTATAAACAAGCGCTTTGTGTGAGGCAACCCACTTGGTAATTTCGTTCCTTTTCTAATTTTATTTTTGCATTTAATTATTTTCATTTTTGCACCTTACTTTTAATCGCATGCATTATGACTGAATTTAGGAATTGACATTTTATGTAGAATGTTAGGAAGTGCACTGGTACAAATTTTTGGTTTTGAAAATTATTTCAAAAAATTGAAAAAAAAACCGGAAACTAGTTTGAAATCAAACTGAAACCCTGCCCGCAACAAACAAAACAAAACACACACACACCGCCTTCCCTCTTCTCTTCTTTCCCACAATGACCCTTAAACACCCTAATTTGGCATCTAAATTCGTGATTTAAGCTAGCTGGAAGTGATTCAACTTGGGTTTCGTGGATTGAACTCGAATTTTCCTCTGAATTCGGCTGATTTTTTTTAAAGGTAAGTTTTATGAACTTTGAACTACAGCTTGAATTTGAGGGGAAAAATTGTTGGCATTGGATGATTCTTGATGATAATGTGTTAGATAAATTCAATTCATGATACCCATTAACTTTGAAACTTGATTTTAGGTTGGATTTTAGCTGCAAACCAAAAACCCTTCCCCCCTCCACTTTGAAATGATTTGCTCAATTATTTTTTGGGGTATTTTTGCTTGTAATTTTCATGTTTTCTAACTACTATGAGCTAAATTAGATGCTGAGATAGGATTTGTACAGTTTGTGTAACTTAATTGAGGGGTTTGATGCCCCAATTTTGCTCAAATAGTAACTACTATAGATGCCCACAACATGATAGTTTAAATGTTTGAATAAGCTTTCATTGTTTCATTTGCCCTCAATTTTTGTGGGATATATCATCAAGCAATTAGGACTATATTGGTGTAATTGGTGAGCAGTTAGGACTTATGCATACTGAAAAATGTCATGACTTAGCTAAAGGGAAGTTTGGGGCTGTTTACTAAGTATAGGCAGCCATAGTCCATCAACTTTGGCCCCTTTTCTCTAGCTTAAATGAATTCCAAATGCCATGAAATTTTGTGTGAAGCTAGACTAATAGATGAACTCTACACCTCCAAAAGATAGCTTGGTAAAATTTCTCTTATGTGCTTGTTATTCGTTGTTAAATTTGAATATGATGCTGCATACATTGGGCAGTTTCATATGTCCAAATATCGCCAGGTGAAAATGTTGAATTTGAATATTCAGTGTTGAATTGGGGCTGGTTTCAAACTTTGAAATTCCTTTTGCTTACTTGGTTGCAAGAAATACTTAAGCAATTTAATACACTCAAGTCTCAATGTGTTTTGTGCCTTATGATTTGCATTATTTGAAGTTTTGAATTTCCTCCATGGTCAGTTTGGATTAGACATTACTTTAAGTTTGGAGGAGAAATTGCATAAGTGAAATTGTAAATCTTTTGGGCTAAATTGACTTCCTTTTTCTTTATACTTTCAAGTACAATGCCTCCAAAAGGAAAGGTATCCAAGCAAGAAAAGGGAAAACCAAGAGAGGAATTTTCTAGGAGACGAAGAATAGCTCGATCACCATCGCCTAAGCCGGTGTAATTTCTGAACAATTGAGCCAGGCATAAGTACGAAAAAAAGTGGAAGGGGTGCAAGTTTGTGAGGAAGAGGTGGGTTGTGCTAGATGATTTGTTGGCACCTCTCTTTGAAATTGGATAGAGCATTTTCGCTGGGAGAAATTTGCCATGCCATGTGGGAACACCAAATTGTTTGGGAATTTTGGACGAACGTCAATGAAGAATTGGAAATCGAGGGCTTGGATCACTATCATGAGACATGGATACACAGGTGTTGGATACCATTTAGCTTCGAGGTCATTCGATATTATTTAGAGCTGAATGAGACCAATGTGGAGCCACTACCTCAGGAGCAGTATTCAAGCGAGGAGATGGTCTACTGTTTCAACATAGAGCCAATAGTATAGGCGGAAACCAATCCACCTTATCACAATGGGAGGCTGAAAGAGTTTGTTAGTCTGGTTCATTTATTCATTAGTTACAACATTAATCCAAAATCCAACCGTACCTACATCATCCCGCAGCAAGCCTAGTTGTTATACCACTTAGTGATAGGGAAAAAGATTGATCTTGGTAACTTTATTTACCAGATGTGTTTGAACTTAACCTTCTGCAATCATGATAAGATCTGGATTATTTTTCCTTGCCTGATTATTGGGATACGTGCGGTAGTT
Organism: Nyctanthes arbor-tristis; assembly: GCA_963692815.1. Classification (NCBI taxonomy): domain Eukaryota; kingdom Viridiplantae; phylum Streptophyta; class Magnoliopsida; order Lamiales; family Oleaceae; genus Nyctanthes; species Nyctanthes arbor-tristis. Next base: position 61,235 of record CAVNYN010219379.1, read on the forward strand.
GGTGTGCTTGTGGATGAGAAGTACAGCGCATGGCTTTATCGGGATCTTATATGCTAAATTTCTGTGACAAACTACACTGTGTAAAAAGTAAAGATGGCTTCTATAACTTAGAGGACTCATAGAGCTATTCCATCTAGACCAAGAGAGTCCAGTGGTATAGTAGAGTAGGCCCCACCCACTACTCAGCCTGACCCACCAACTGAGGCTCCTATTGCCCAAACTTCTTTTGAGCAGTAGATATTGGGATTACTTCAGATATTGGTAGCTAAGGTCTTCGAGCTAGAGACTGCATGGTTCAAGAGAGTCTCAGCGATGGAGACTACATTAGCCTCACTTGTTGTTGCTGCTGGTCATCTAGCTACTCCATATGATCCTCCCGAATCAGCAGCTGACTAGCCAGAGTCATCAGAGTCACCTTGAGGAGTTTTTTTATCTTTATTTTGATTTATATATTTTCGATTGTTGTCTTCACTGAGGGCATTGTAGAAAATAAATTTAGGGGGAATTTTGTGATTTAGGAATATTTTATGATTTTGGCTGATGTATTACGTGCCCTAACTCCTGGATTGTTTAAATGTTCCCAGCTCATATTAATCGTTTCTTTCGTTCAGATTGTGTTTTATGTTAAGTTTGTTCGTATTGTGTTTTATTAGTGCCTCATTGGCATAATTGTCTTATGTTGTTGCATTCGTGTTTTTTATACATGTGGTTGCATAACTCAGTAGGTAATTTGGACTTATTTTAATGCATGTTTGGCCAGACCTGATTACAAAATTTGGACTTTGATGAAGATCATGACTGACCTTAGACAGCCCATTGTTACATCTCTGTGTCCGTTTATGCAATTTATCTTTACTTGAAGTAACTGGGAGTGTTGGGGATAGCATGATGTTGTTAAGAGTTTGATGGTCTAAACTTTTTGGGATATGTCTTTGGTTGATTGGGTATAGGTCCTAGAGTGGGAGTTGAACACTGACGATTACTATCAATCTCATTCCCATTTGTTTAGTTTATCTTAGTGTTATTTGAGTGGGGCCATGGGAAAAAGTTGCGGTCTTAAAGAGTGTGAGCTAGCATTGAGTAGTCTAGCCCTATGCATCACAAATGTGTAGGGGACGAACTACCAGTGAATATGGCTACCTTTGCTGATTTGATCGTGAATTACCTGTAGTGTAAAAGTCAATAAAAACTAGACAAAAAAGAATGAAAAAGAAAAAGATAGAGATAATAGCAAACATTGTGGGCATTTATTGACTAAAGTGAGCAATCTTGAGCTTCTTGTGAGCATGAAAAAAATGAGAAAGTGAGATTTCGGAAAAAGAGTGAGACGAAAAGAGAAAAAAGAACGAAATGAAGAAGTGTGAGAAAGAGAATGTAGAAGAAAAAGGGTTTGAAGTGCTCGATTAAGATTTTGCGGTTGAAAACTTTTGAGACTTGAGAGGTGTTTTCTGAAAATCACTTACCATTGGCCTTTTAACGATGTTAGGCTAGTTTTGATGCTTTTAGGTGAAATAAGTGGATATCGATTGTGCAAAAAACCTGCTTATAGAAATCCTTTCAAAATGAAAAAGAAAAAAAAAACCGATGGAATTAAAGCATTAAAAGTTGAGTGATTCCATGAGAGGCGTGAGGAATAAGTTGACCACTCAGGGTGTAACACCCCAAGTTCTAAGCACCTTTCTATTTCTTTTAAAATGCTGAAATTAAAACAATTATATAAATAATTACGGAATTTTTTTCAAATAACATAATAACATTTCATAAAACCCATTTTCGAAATATTCCAAAATGAACCATTCTCAAGAATTAAGAAAATATTCTCACTTGCTAAAACAACTATGCAATCTATAAATTATTCAAATGAAAGAAACAATTAACAATAGCTCAATTTTCTCAATTGCCATCCTCAGCCGAGTCACTGACAACTCCATACCCTGAAATATTTTGAAATAAAGGGTGAGTGTCTTGAAGAAACACTCATTAGAGTCTCGAAGAAACACTCATTGGAGTCTCGCAAACTAGCTTGCAATTCATATTATGCAATAAACACATGTACACATGTAATTATGTCTTTGGGCCCGTCAAAATGGCGAGCTAAGCCTATGGGCTTCCGATTAAGGTGAGCTAAGTCTGTGGACTACCAATTAAGGTGAGCTAAGTCTATGGGCTCCCGATTAGGGTGAGCTATATTATGTGCATACTTTTCATATCAATTCCATAAATTACATTAGCATAGGCATAAATACACAACATGTAATTGCATCATATTTTTCATAAAACGTACACATATAACTTTGAAAATAACTTTAGTAAGCAATCTTCCTTGTTAAGCTTTTCCCTTTTGAGTTTGAGCAACATGCAGTCAATTTTGTGTCAAATCACGCGCCCTGACTAGACAAAATAAATATTTGATAATTAAAGTTAGAAATCTCAAAAATAATTAAAGAACAGTATGGAATTAAATCGTGAACTTTGAAATATAGGGTAAAATAACAAAAATTTGAAAGTTTTGAACCAAAACACAACTTAATAAAAAGTTTAGAGCTAAAACGCAATTTTTCAAAAAACCTTGGGACTTAATTGGAGTTTTTCAAAACCTGAGGACTAAAATAGATAGAGCTAAAATTTTTGGGGTCAACATAAACATCAATGAAACCACAGGGGTTGGAATCAGCCAAAAGCAAGGATTTGGGACTAATTTAAACAATTGATGAAGTTTTAGGGACTCAAATCGCCTATAATGAATTCTACCAACTCATTTAGACCCTTGAGAAACTACAAGGACTGAAATGGAATGATTTGATAGATGGAGGCTCAATTGCAAATGGGATTAATTAAAGAGAGATTTCCAGAAATGGTGAAAAGTAACTATGAATTGTCGAAAACGGTGAAAAAAATTATAAGTCTGCATATAACAATATTACAATGACGCATATACCTCTGATTTCCCTTGTTTCCATTTAAGGTAAGCGGCTTGTCTACATCAAGGCGATTAGACTTATCATAGACACTTCGAAAAATGAGAAACTTTCAACATAAGCTTTGAACCGAATCCTATGTGCTGCTGTGAAATTCAAACTACACCTTGAAAGCAAACCCATGAACTTGAAGGGGAAAGAAAATAGTTGAGTTGTGGTAGGGGCGGAACCAGAAATTTTTTCTTAGTGGGCTAGTAGAAATTTTACTACAACGCTTTAAAAAGTATTAAGCTATAAATTGTCCAACCATTATCGTCAAGAAAATTCCCGTCTTTTTAAACATATATAACATGTAAGTGGAGTCCGCTTTAAGATTAAACTCATAGCCAATTTAAGATTAGACCCAAACTTTAAAAATTAAAGATCAATATTTAACTGTGAGTTCGTAAAATTTTCCTGCCACGTGTGTTGTGGATCATTAGTTTAACATGATGTTAAACTAGGGTATATGGGAATTAAAGTAGCCGGTAAGATAATGTTAAGCCCTTTCACATTGTACAAAGCAGCCGGTGGATGGGGCAATGGCCATGATGCTAGCCTCGCTGACTACTAAATGTGTGCATAAGTCTATTTTTTGATGAATGTAATCATTTTAGACTTATACAAACCCCTTGACATAGATTCTGGAGTAGACGGTTTGATGCTGCCCCAATAACGTATTAGTCATAAGATTATACGTTGCAGTAATAATGAATGTATATAGACTCTAAATCATAGCGTACGGAGAATGTGGATAGTTTAATTTCAGGCTTATGTGAAATTGCCTAGACTCTAGAGGACAAAGTCTAGACAAGATTGCGTATGCGGGAACTAACTTCATTTAATATTGGTCAAACATAAGAAGGGGACATTTCGTCCATTCACGAGTAATTTCTTGCTACAGTTGGAGTGTGCAAAAAAAATGACATTTTTAGCTTTTGCTACAGTAACCCGACCCGATTTGACCCATCTCGGGCCGGTAGAGTCGGGTTCGTCGGATTACCGGATCGGATGCCCAGCCCTAATCACAACACTTCTCTCTCAATCAGTGATATAATCATATGGGTCAAATATTATTTTGTCACACTTTTTAGCCTGGTACATGACAAAGCTTTCAGAAATAACCCTAAAGTTAAATACATGTATAGATGCATATCTAATTGGGAAACAATTGTTGATGTCCAAGCCGAGTTGGACATGTCTTGGATCCGTTGACTTTGAATTGACTTAATCTCATACACCCGGCCTAAATTTGGCCTATTTATGCATCGGTTCCATGGTATAAACAAGGAGA
>CAVNYN010219380.1:0-84301 GCA_963692815.1 Nyctanthes arbor-tristis
TGTGTCGACCAAAATCCCTTTTTTTGGGGCAGTTCACCTTTAGACGCGACTAAAATTGTCGTTGCAATATGATTCGCCTTTTGGGGCGACTTTTGAGTCGCTGCAATTTGGGTCGCCCCAATTGCCATGATTTCTTGTAGTATATCAGCTACTAATATAAGCACACCATCAAGTTTGCAAATCATATCAGTGCTGATATTATATCACAACAATTGTTACGGTACCAAATATATGGTACTTGATCAAAATTAAGTGAAAAATAAAAATTCATAATCTAATGGTTAGGAAATGCATTATATGGCATTCCGTCTAAATATTCCCAGTATAGTCATGTGGAATTCTCCGTAGATTATCCTATAATATTTTTTATTATTATTAAAACAACGTACAGAAAAATGTCATTCTGAACTTTTGATATCAATAATAAAAAAGTTTTAAAGCAAATAATAATAAGTGTAACATATACATATTAGAAAATATATTATATACTAATATCTAGAATGTTAGAAGCTATTTCAAAATTAATCTTCACGCGTTTTCCCAAAAAAAAATATTTTTTTTCAATTTATTTAATTTCACATTTAAGCTTCTAAATTATTGAAATTGAATGAATTTTGCTACACACACACACACATAGAGTCACTCATTTCTAAAGGTGAAATGTGATAGTTTTTTATTTGGATAAATCTTTAAGTACTACTATATTTACAACTTGTTTTATCACTTGCACACGTGGTATTATCCAGTAAAATCTTACACAAGTTGTAAAATAAGTTGTAGAGTAGTACGTGTAGCATGATCCTTTTTCTTTTTCTTTTTTATAGTCAAAAAGCAATTCAATTCAAGCTTTCTAGAGTGATTGATAAGGAAAGGTATATGGCTAATGAATTGAAAAGCAAACATTAAAGAAATATATATAATATGATATAATCATCATTTAATTTAAGAACTGATGTGAAATGAAAGTGAATAATACTCCTAATCTAATTCTTGTCTTGACATTGTACAGGAAAACAAAAATATTAAACAAAAGAGGAATGACATCAAAAGCATCAGCCACAGAGAGAATCCCAAAAATATATAGGGGCAAATAAAGGAATGACTACTAAATAATTACACTTGTTCCCTTATTGCAAAACCCCTAATTTCATCCTGCTCGAGTTTAAGGCCAATTAGGGTTGTTTTGCATGACATGTGGAGTTGAAAAATCTCCAATGACAAATCTAGGTAACCCATCTTGATTGAGAGAGCTTTTCATTGCCTGTACCATCTTGAAGCTTTCAATAGAATCTTGATGAGATAACCAATTTATAAACTTAGAATCGAGGCCATCCAGCATTGAATTTGAAGGTGCTTCTTGCATAGGACTTTCATAGCCACTTTCAGTCACTTGTGTATCGGGAGTTTGGTAGTTCATATGTAACTGGTTTGCAAAACTTGCGTCGATGGGGTTCACATCAAATGGCTCATGCAATGGACCCGTTGAGTTCAAGTTTGTGAAACGCATTTCTCCACCGGAGCATACAATGGGACGGTCTAGCAAATGATTCTTAATATCATTTAGGACTAGGGAATTTGATTGAAATCTCTCGGCATCTTCCACTGAAAAATAATCCAATGGGCTAAGAACAAATCTAGCATCTGATTTCCTTCTCGTCACATTTTCTTCACCCCAACAATTTTGCCTTTGATTCAGCAATCTATAGGTTCTTTCTTGTTCATCAAAAGCATTTAGTCTTGGAGGAGCACTTGCCATTGTTTTGTAGTCTACAATGTTGCCCGGGATAAAAGGAGCATGACATGTTTGATTTTGATATTGCATTCCAGGAAGAAATTTAGTTCCATATCCATTCAAACTGAAAGCAAATTCTGAACCTCCATATATAGTTGAGTCAAAATGAGGAGACTCTTGGCCAGGGAAGGGCTTATGACTTAATGAGAACAATCGCTGATCACATTGCAGAAGTTTCTCATAGTGTTTATCAAGTAGGCCAGGAGCAAATCTCACATGATGCCTCCTGTTTAAACATCACAAAAGGCAAGAGAAATCACCTATTAAGAACAGCTAGGGTAATCCTTTATACGTTGGAAACATTTCCTCTTAACACAACCACTCAAGAAAATGGAAACACGAAAAATCAAGAAATAGAAAGTAGAAAAAGTTCAAAATTGGAGTACCTAAAAATGGAAGCTTGACCTCCAGTAAAATCAGATGCTTGTTTCCAAAGAGTATGTTTCCGTGGTTGGGGATTGGTTTCTTCGAAGAACAACGGTGGTTGGTTCAACTGCATTTAGTGTTGCTATTTGTAAACTAAAAATTCTATGATCTTATTAAGTCCTTTGAAGATTTCAAACAATAAAACTGTAAAACCAAATTTAAGCAGCATGCATTTACCTCAATTTCAAGAATTCCCGGTTCATTTTCACGGATGATGGCTCTAATCGCCGTAATATCAGACCACTGGATCTCAATCTTACTCTTCAATGCTCTATTTAGCACTTCCCATACCATCTTGCGTTTCGCATAGTATATCTTGGCAGTCAAATCCCCCTCATGCTCAGTAGCCCACTGTCAAATTTCAAAATTAGATTAAAAATGTACAAGAATTCGATTCTGAGAAGTTTCAGTAAAATTTTCATGAATAAAAATCAATATATGTACCTGCCAATCTCCAATTCTAAGTAAAATTGCGGGGAAGTTAGTAGCCTTTAATTTCTCCCGACTGGCTTGAGATCCTAAATCACAAAATCTTGTTTTAGTACTATGATTTCTCCATCTGCGACTGGCCTCTGATGAAGAATCTTCTTTCTTCGATTGGGATAATTTCCTCTCCAGCAAATTCAGAAAAGATGGAGTCTTTCGGAGTTTTAATCCCAGCGGGCTCGTCTCTTCAGTGGAATCAATATTTCCATCCTATGACAGAAATTTTGGCAATCAAAATAAAACCGACTAATAGAATCCTAAAAACAAGAAATGCTCCATATTCTGGTAGTAACGCGATGACATATCTAAACCTCCATTAAAGAATCCATTTTTCATTTCCGAAAGAGAATCTGATTTCTTATATCATAAATGCAATTTATGGGTTTTTTTTTTTCTTGGCTTCGGATTTCGAATTTAAGTTCTTATTAAGCCGATTAGAAATGAATAACGAGGCATGCAAGAAGAACAGAGTAGCTAAAAACCTGCAAAATGAAATCGGGCGATGGCTTCATTCTCTTGGACGCAAAATCTTGTTCTTGTTCGATATTCAGAGATCCAATGTCTTCATCAGTACTTTCTTGATTTCCAGATTCGACCGCAGGATGGTTTCGAAACTCTGCACAGTCCTCGTCCCCAAACATGACTCCCTCCACCATTTTTATCAGAAATTTTGGTGAATTCTGTGCATTCCTTTCTCTGGTATATATAAAAGAGAGACTTGTGAGAGTGATTCAGATGATAGTAAGATAGTGGGTTTGAAATGGAAAATAGGACTCTTTTTGACGGGTGCGCCCTCAGTTTATAATCACAAAAACCTAATAGGAATATTCATTCTTTAAGTAAGTGGGACCCACTTTATTTGGCGGCTAAAAATCTCAACTGATATCTGAATACTAGATTTTTCAGTTAAATAGGAGGTTTTATTCTGATTCCTCATTTATTATGGTTGAGCATAGCAAACTTTGGATTTCAGTGTAGGTCCTTAAACTTATCAAACATGTCATAACATCATCCCTAATGTACGTTTATTGAGAGTATAATCCAAAACCCATCGGCTTGAGGGTGAAAAAAAGCGAAATTTACTCCCTTGAACACTTTTTAGAACATTGACATCAAGCGTGCTCTCTGTTGATGTCAATTGTTAGAGCTACCTACCGCCTCAGTTGACCAAAAGAAGGCAATATGAACATTTTTGTTTTCCAATTTATCTTTCACAAATATTTATCCAACTTTTATCTTTTCCTAGTTTAACTCTATTTAAGAAACATAAATGAATTACTAGATTTGAAAATCAGTGTACTATTCGCTCAATTGGTGCCAATATTTAACTTATAAATCACTTATAAGTAGGAGATATTAGGTTCAAATTGTTGAAACGCAAAATTCCCCTAGGGCGCAACTCCCAGAAAATCGTACGGATGAGTAACAGTGTGCACGGTTTCTCTGTAAGTATTAAATTAAATAAAGAATGAGAAAGAAGGGCAAGACGAGAAAAGTCAATGGTCAATCTTTAAAATGAAGTGTGGCCTCGTGCCTATATAAAATTCATAGTTTATTTGTATAGAAGTATAAAGTTGTAAAATAATTAACCATAAAAAGAGATTCATAATTCATAAATAACGAATGGAGAAAAATATAGGTCTAAGTGGGGTAATTACAAACCCATAGAACTATATGTATTGCGGCGGCTTTGTGGAGTGATTGACGTGAAGAAACAAACGACACATGATTGAAGCGCAAATACTTACCCTACTTTTGGGTTCTTTGAACAAGGACCGTATAATATGATCAATATGGGATGTCACTTTCATGAACGGTGACTCCTAGTCACTAATCATGCGTGACTTTCATGAAAGTGACTCACCATATTTTTAGATTATTGTGACATGTTTGATAAATACATAGTAAAATGTATCAGATTTTCTTGTTATGAGTCGATCTGTATTATGGTTTATAGTACCTTATCATATTATGGATATGGTAGTTTCTAAAATCCATCATTTTTATTCCGTGAACCATTTCTGTGAATGGAATCTAAAGTCTAGGTATTTGTCCTCAAACATACTGTTCTCCTTTTTTGAACTAAAGCTTACTATTCTTCTAAACGTGAAATTGTAAAGTATTCTTGTGCCCTGGGCGTTTTGTATTTTTCCTGAAATTTTCACGTTTTTAATTATTTTTTAATTAAAAGGGGCGAGTCAAGGCCAATCTGCCCTATCCCAACCCGCCAACCTACTGCTGGGCGGAATTCTTTTGCCCCATTCATATAGGAGCCCCATGAGTTTCAGTTTGGATCGAATCAAACTGTCATCTATATTTTGAAGCAATTTGTACTTTCGTTCAATGCCTATTGAGATAGTAATTATTAAAAAAAAAAAAAAAAGGAACTAAGGTTCACTTGAGTCCCTTTAAAATCAATGGCTATTTTGGTGGCCCGTCATCTGGAAGTGGCGGTGGCTTTCAAGTCCAGTAGTTTGATGATAGTGATGGTGGTGAAAGAGATGATGACAAAATTATGGGATTGAGGTGTGAAAATTAAAGTTTATATAAGTGTCGATTTTTTTTTATAATGTACATATATTGTCAGTGTTTTCTACTCTAATCTAATTTTAACATTAAGTGTCACCATAAAAATGTCAACACATTAAGACACAGATATTTAGTCGATAAATTTATTTTTCACCCATGAGTGAGAGTGTTAAAAATCATTATTTCAGGTACTTCAAAGCAAAAAGAAAAAAAAAATGCCTATTTCCTCTTGCTTTCCCATGTAAGATAAAGTGCAAATGGAAGAAGAGATGATGGGGTAGGCGAAATCTATACATAACACATAAAGAATTTTCATTGATACACGTGAGGATTTCTAACTAATAATTCCTTTTAGAGTATTAGATGCCAAATCTTTTATTATGGAATGGATAATGTTTAGGCCTAACCGGCCACAAGGAATCCCTTTCTTTAGTTTTCTAATCTATCTATTACTAAAGAGAGTGATATATATGATGTGATTTTTGACTATGCCTATGCATAGTTTTAATGATATGATGATTTTTGCACTACCTATTATTGATAAAGATTGGTCTCAAGTTTCAAGTCCACCACTAGACTCACTTATAAATGGAAAGAACAAATAATATTATAGATGTGGCATTTTTCCCCTTTCTTGGTGGAAGTGTGACAAGAGCATGGCCCATTTACTAGTAGATCAAGTGTGAACAAGATTATCACAATCTCATTCAAGAAAAACATGCTTCCTTTTCCTACACAACCATCTTTTCTTTTTAATTTTGGGAGATTAGTACGATTGAGAGTTAGATTGTGCTCTTACGTAATATTAATTATTAGTGACATGATGTTAAGAAATAAAAGTAGAATATTGCATGAGTCTACGTGCTTAAACTTGAAACAAGTTCGATAGATACAATTCTTCAAGCCAACGTCATGTGTTGGCATGTATTTTAGGCATTCTCTTACATACTTTCATCAAATTTAAATCAACCAATTTGGAAATCAGTAAGATCTTCACAGCATGATTAAGCTTTATTCAAAGTCATTTTAGCACCCCCGGATAATGGAGAACAATCGTTATCTATCACTGACGTTGTAACAGTACAGGTAACAAAACTTGTCAACATATAACTCCATACTACTATGCATAAACTTCCAAAGCATATATCTATTGATCATTATATAACCATATGACACCTCGGGGTCAAAAAGCTTGCAATTCCTTCCGATCCTTGAGCTACATGCCCAGTTGTCAATGAGTCGAGTCGAGTCGGCTATAGGCACCTCATTTTGACGTCCTGCTCTAATTATTCCCATGTCGTCACTCGAAAAACGACTAAACTGTCTGATAAATTCGATACATGTTACCTCTTATGTTATATCATACTAATACATTTTTACATGATGGCAAGAATATCAACAGGACCCACAATCTAGATGTCTTTTGCATGAGAAGAAAAGAACCCACAATCTAGTTGAATCACGCTCACAATCTTAGTAGGGTCATCTTAAACCCAATAGCTTTCGGTTACTCATCTCCAAATGGGGCGATTTTCCAAGGTTTTATCCATTAACATATTGTGTCATTCAAAACTCCAAGTGGCTTTCTATCTAATCTACTCATCTCATGGAATCCTATTTTAATATGATTTCATTTCACTTTTTCTCCGTCGTCTTTTCATTTCATCATCATTATAATCATATATTAATTCCCTTTTCTTCTCTTGTCATCATTAAAGAAATATAAGTTAATTTCACTTAGAAAGCACGTGTACAACTTCTTAAATAATACATCTTTCTTTAGAAGAAAAATGGATGAAATCTTTGTGGGGCCTTTTGGAAGCCATTGAAGATTGGATCGGGGATTTCTTTCAAATTGGAAGTATATTTTGTGTGGTTTGGAGTGATAAAAAGTTTATGTCCTTCAATTTTCTGCTAAAATTTGTAATATACTTGTGATGATGATAAGTTTATATAAGTTTACATCCCCATCAAAAAGATGCAAACCGTGGTTTCTTTAATCTTGTTTTCGTTTAGATGTACTTGTTAAAGGTATCAGTTATCAGACGATGAATCATGTAATAATAATTAATAATCAACTGATATGACAAAATTACGTGGCATTATCCCTTTTTATGTAAATAAATAATAGATTAAATAGATTAGATTTGATTAGGGAATAAAAGAATCTGAGATGTAATTGTATCTCAACATATTTAATTGATATTACAAGCATCTTCGTAGAGCCGAAGATGAATAATATATACTATAATTTATCAACATCTAGAACTTAAGCTTTCTTTTTGTTATGATTTGTGATTTGATGCATATGTGTAACTTTCTTCATGAAGAAAAGATACATTGAACTAGCTGATGGCACCAACCCACTAACAAGGTCTACTTTTGAGTACAAATTTAATATAAAGATGTATGACCAAATTGAACATTTCAAGGTCCCTACTTCTCGAAACGTATGCATGTAAATACTAGAGGGCGTAATGAAATTAAAGTGCCTTTAGAATATAGGCTTACTTTAATTAGGGAAAATAACTTTGGTACATCAGAGTATTCGGTATTTTTGGCCAATTAAGAATCTACATGTTTATTTAAGGGCCCCAATTCAATATAAGGGCCCCAATTCAATATTTTTACTTTGAATTCTAAACTCAACTGTTGATTCTTAATTAATCAAGAATAATAAGTGGTTGATAGTGTCCTGGAATACTAGAGAATTTTTCCATAGATATGAAAAGAAAAAATATGTACTAAATATGATTAATTTAACTAGTCTAGTAGATAGCAACATCATAATCTATTTAATTAAATGGTATTGCATGTTTCTCAGTTAATTTCTTGAACCCTTTAGGATATATATGTTTAGTTAAAACTTTCTGTTATCAAAAATTTTAGAGAAATATAAAAAAGTGACATGAATAAGTGATATTATAGATGTTGTACAATTTTATTAGACGATGAAACTGTGTCATATAATAATGTCACTTATGCTTGTCAATTTTCCATGTCTCCTTATAATCATTCACCCATGGTGTGCACTGCCCGCCTAAGAGGAGGGTACTGAGCCGATAGGCACCTAACTCCGGTTAGAGTTGGGCACATATGCCCTAGATCACGAGAACTAGGACAGCATGTTTAGCACATTGAATTGAATATATAAATGAATAGCACTAAAGTTGTGTGAGAATTTCAATCCTTTGCCGACATTTTAGAAAATGTGAAATGAAATCTTTCATGATTTGGAAGGTCCCATTAGTATTTGCCATTCTCTTTGCGCTTTACTTGATTGCTGTATCAAAGCTGGTGGGTCGCACATGTTCGTTTTCCACACTAAAATGATTGCCACGAGAAGCCCTCTATTTTTTTTTTTTTATTACAAGGGGATGAAGGGTTGGGGATGTTGGGGGGATTCGAATCCGGGTCTCACTCGATAAGGGGTAAGAGCCCTTATCCACTTAAGCTACCCATTGTCCCCCACGCGAAGCCCTCTAGTTTTCAAATGATTGCTTAAGTAAATTTTCTATTTTTGGAAGCCTGATAAAGTAAAATTTTAAAAATACATAAAATTATTCTTCAAGAAAAAAAATACATAAAATTCAATTATTTATACTGCACGATTAGAAAATAGAAACGTAGACTATTCAATATTCACCATGGAATTTAGACGCAACAATTGTTTTAAAAAATTGCAATTCACAAATCACGATTTTGCAGCATTTAAAACGGCAAATTAATTAATATAATAATAAATACCAGCTAGGCCATCTTTAGCAGGGAATTTTATTATTACTATTATTAGATTGTTACTCGTGTGTTGTACGAGAAGATATCAAATCAAATTATATCTAACATTAATATGAAATATTAAGTAATGTATGATTACTCATATTGAACTATAATGTTTTAATTATCTTACTGTTAACTAATAGTTATTATGTGCTTACTCAATATGGAATGTTATTAAGTGACTTTAATAGGAGTTGTAAAAAGACCCTACAAACTGATACTCACGGGGTACCCAATCCTCTTGAGATAGGGAGTAGCCGACTAAATAGGTAATTCGGTTAGGGATGAGATTAAAAAAATCGACCTGACTTAATAATGTACCGAGGAAGGGTATGATAAATTTTACTTGTACCCGACCCATTTACCTTTTTTTAGACAAAAATAAAAATATTTATTAAAAACACTAATGGTTTGAAAAGTAAAAAAAATGATAAAACTTATCAAGAAAGTTTAGTAATTTCAATTGTAATTTTAATGTTTATAATACTATTCAATAAACAAAAAATGAAAATAGAAATATATAAATATATTTAAATTGGCTAATAAATAGGTAAATATGAATTAGATGTACTAACCCTTCCCCGACCCGTTTCCGATTTAAATAGGGATGAGGAAAAAAATTGATATGTACATTAAAGTGCGTAGTATATCTGATCCCAACCCGACCCCTTGTTATTTTTATATCGTAGGAAATTAAACATTTTACTTTTCTCCGTGACTATACTATGAATTTTGTAAACTATGAAACATTGATTAAACTATATTTGTCACATTCAAAAGAAGTAACGTAATAATTAACGACTTGATTTAAAAACATATAAACAATAATTAAAAATTAATGCATTAATTAACGATTAAATAGTTTAATACAAATTACAAAATACTTTTTAGATAAGATATGCATATTAAAAAGATTTTAAATTAAAAAATCAAAAAACATTGAGTATAAATTAATCTAATAAAATATTTAAAAAGATAAGATACATCCAATAAAATATTTGAATATAAGAATAGATAAGTATCATAATTCTTAACTAATTGAAAAATAGAGAAATATTAATTTATAATATACCGCAGAATCTACCTAATATGTAAAAAATATCTAAAATGTCCTCACTTGAGACAGTTTTGACGGGAAAACTGCGGTACAAAGGCACCACAGACTAATCTTTATATATATATATATATATATATTTTGAAAGGGAATTTTCATTCAAAAATCAATTGGTCCCGTTTGAGATACAATTAGTTAGAAAATCAGGGGCCCAATCATACCAAAACCTATTATCATTTAAAGTAACAGCATAAGCATAAGCAACTAAACGATGGGCCGTCATATTCTGATCTCTCGGTATATGACGACAAGAGCCACATCTGTCACCAATAAATCTCTCGTGAATATCTTGGATAATAGGTGTAATTGGAGCCACATCCGCCACCAGTAAGTCTCTCGCGAATATCTTGGATAATAGGTGTAATTGGAGCATCTCGTCCCTCCATCCCAAGCCTCCTAATAATTGTCAAGTTGTCACATTCGACTCGCTTGAGGGGTACTGCCTAGAAAATGGTAACAAGACAAGTATGTAAAGTAGTCCCAATTAAACGATAAAATGGACCTTTATATCCACTTATTAGCTCCCAGTTTTTATCAATTTTTCTTTTGGTTGAAATATCAAATTCAAGTGTGCTTTTGCATTCACATTAAAATGCATTTTTATGTGAAATAAGAGAGAGAATGAGTGGAGTTAGATGTTGGAAATTTGTGTAGTACGAGTGAATCTATTAGATGTGTAGATGTAATTGGTATGATCAAATTAAAATTTGAAAAAGTAGAAGAAAGTAATAACATGAAAACATAAGCGAGTACTAGAAACTTTCCCAACAGCGATGGCAATAGTTGGTGTCTATGCTAATACAATGCAGCGGCAAATTGCCGCAGACAACAAAATTCAGTTTCCTTTCTATATTACCAGTTTGCCCTATTTAATTTTCTACAATAATGCTGCTTGTCTATATTGGAAATTGATCTTCAATTTCATTGACATATTTTCATCAAACATTGAATAAATAGATGTATCAATATATTTATGATTACTCATCCATTCTCGAATGTAAAAATGACAATTAGACAGTTTCCCACCCCATACCCCCCACAAAAAAAAATAATAATAATAATGGTGGCACCAAAATAGTGCAAGGGAAGGGGTTTGGAAATGCCCTTACATATGAATTAGCTTGGTTTTTTGTAAATGAATCAGCAAGCACGTCATTGGCCGACCATTTTCTAAGTTTATTATTGTTGCTGTTATATCAAGTTATTATTGGGTTTTCTGGAATTTTTCAGAAGA
This sequence comes from Nyctanthes arbor-tristis, assembly GCA_963692815.1. Lineage (NCBI taxonomy): Eukaryota > Viridiplantae > Streptophyta > Magnoliopsida > Lamiales > Oleaceae > Nyctanthes > Nyctanthes arbor-tristis. The sequence goes on from CAVNYN010219380.1 coordinate 11,362, forward strand.
CCAAAATTTCAAAGGCGGCAACAAAAATTGCACACACTAACAAACAGACATAATAATCAATTTAACTTGACTTCTAATTGGATTGTAGTTGTTAAAATTAGATACGATAAAATCATAACCGAATTATACCATAGATTCTTTAATTATTTATTATGTAATCAAGAAGTCCTGAAATATCAAACTTCGTTATTTTATTATTATTATTTTTTGAAGTACAAACTTTGTAATAGACCATTAGAAGAAAAAAAAATAAATAATAAGTAGATAAAAAGTGACAAGATTCTATTTTGGTTAATTATATCTACACAACTCCTTTTACTACACACTACATTTTTATTAATATGAACATCTTTAATCTTTGTTTCTTATAACATTTAATCTCCTAAAAGTTTCTGCTATATTTTTCTCTTGAATTTTTATTTAATTATCCTCTCATATTCTTAATGACCAAATACGTTTAAAAATTTTGATTTGTGTATCTTAAAATCATATGAAAATACGTAGTTATGTATAATTAACATTACTTTTTGTTTAGTTAAAAATTTTAAGCAATTCACGCAATGAGATTTTTAGAATTAAGATATCATTTGATACAAGATTTCATGATAATAAGATGTTAAAAATAAAAATATGACAAAAATAAGTTAATAATTGAAGTGTAAAAAATTAAAAACATAAGAGATAATAAGTATAATTAAAATGTGATGTAATTAGTAAAAGTTATGATGTTAATATAAACACCCTTCTATTTTAAAAGCTTTAATTACAAATTTTTGTTGGGATCATTTTTTTCCATTAAGCTTCCATGCAAAAAAAATACAGTCTGGCAATTTCTAGGTGAGGATTTGGCCCAGCTCAACGTGGCCCAACTTAGGTGAATTATAAACTAAATAGGCCTGTGTGTTTGCTTTTCGATTTTGGTTAGGGAAGAAGTCGAAGTCAACTGAAAAATTCGGTTTCGGTTGGTTTGGTCTTACTAATTTAAAAATTGAACGGTTCCGATTTCGGTTGCTTTCTGATTTTTGATTGGTTTTTATATTTAATAAAGTTATACTTTGTTAAATTAAAAGAAAAATGACAACAATTTTTTTTTTTAATTCAAAGGGGAGGGAAGAGAAGGGTAGGAACGTGAGCATTTAACCACGGCAGCACAATTCGAACCACAAAATGACAACAAATTTTAATAGAAAAAATATTGAAACTAAAAAAGGGTAATAAAATTGCAAAGGCAACATTAAAACTAAAAAATAGTAGCGAAACTATTAAAAAGTTGAACTCAGTTTTGAAAATATAACCTCAAAACTTAAATTCTAATATAAATAGATGGTTCTCGGTTTTAGATTTAAAACTAAAACCGCAGTGAAAAATCATTTGGTTCTCTATTTTAGTTTTAATTTTCTTTTGAAAACCCCAAATTGATTTGGTCTTTTCAGTTTGGTTAAATTAGTCTCGAGTTTTTTTTTCCTACCCCTAAAATAAAGGTTCACAGTTCATAACTGATGGAAATTGGATCCTTAAGATCAGCCTCCCACTTTAACTTATTCTATCGCCAACCAAAGAATGTCATAATGTGCTGAATGCTGATCTAAGTGCGTGTTTTGTATCTCCAACAATTAGCATGCACTAACAACCCCCCGTGCACTAATAATATAATAAGGCACGCCAAGACCTTTGTAGTCTAGTGGCATATTTGTTGGTTCATTATACCTTTAGTCAAGTGTTTGATTCCTCTCCATCACAATCCACTTTTAACATTCAAAAAAATAATATAATTAGGCACAATTATTTTTATATATATTTTTTATATATGACTTTTTTGTTCAAATAGCACAACTCATTTTACAAGTTATTGATCAAATGCTAGAAATGTATGAGGCATTCAATCATCACTAGGTCCAAAGATAGGAACCTTCAATGATATTTTCGCCAAAATATAAAAGGTGAATAGGTAGGAATTGGAAATTGGCAAGTCAGGTTGGGTATTTTTGTTTGTTGTTCAAACAGGTTTCACGATATCTATTTAGCTATATAATTTCGTCCTTGTACTATTCTGAATACATGATCTACATTTTGCCAAGACATATTCAACTAATTTGGTGTATAGCGAGAGATACTTTTTTGCATCCCTATAAATGTGTAAGATAGAAACATGTTGTCGATTCTTGTTATTTCCGATCAAGTTGGAGATAAGGGTGTGCTGGGTAGCTAGGTAAGTAAGGTGGGGGAAAATTATTTCCTTTTTATTTATTATTAATATTTTTTTGAATTTTTTTTTTCATTTAAAGAATATGAGGTGTAAATATCACAAGGGACCTTATTATAAAGTTACGAAAGGTTGGGGCTCACAATGCTAAAAAATAATGGAGATCTAACCATAAAAAGTACAAAGGTTGGGGACCAGGTATAAAAATAAACCATTATGTAAAGGGAGATTTCCAGAAATAGCGAAAAGTAACTATATATTGTCGAAAACGGTAAAAAAATATTATAAGTCCAAAATAGTAATATTCAACCATTACAATGACAAATATACCCCCGATTTCCATTGTTTCCATTTGAGGTAAGTAGCTTGATTCATATAAAGGTGATTAGACTTGTCATGAACACTTTGAAAAACGTGAAACTTCCAACATAAGCTTAGAGGGTGTTTGATTCTCTTTTTCAAAACACATTATAATTTCACCTACTACTGTTTTGACCACTGATTTGACAACTGCTCATTTATAACCACAAATTTCAAACGTCCATTAAATCTATACCACTCATTTCACCTCATTATAATTTCTCATTATAATTTAATTGCAATAATGAGAATCAAATTGCCACTGAGTTTTGAACTGAATCCAATGTGCAAAGCAAACCCACGGACTTGAGGATGAAAGCAAGCATTTGAGGTGTGGTTTGGAGGATTCCTGACCAAGAAGGCCATTCGATCTGCTCCAAACTTCAGCAATATTGCAGCCTCATCATAAGTCGGCCGAGTCCACTTCCCGTGCCAGAGTCTGCTCCGCGATTGCTCAGGTGACGTCTCCCAATCCCCCATTTTCTCATTTGACCTCATAGTTGACCGACATTCTTCTTCCCGCCATGTGTGTTATGGATCATTAGTCAACATTATGTTAAATTAGGGTATATGCGAGCTAAAGTAGCTAGTTAGACAATGTTAAGCCATTTCAAATTGTATAAAGCAGCCGACGGAAGGGGAAACGGCCGTTATGCTAACCTCGCTGACTAGTTAAAGTGTGTACAACTCTGATTTTTATTGAATGTAATCAGTTTAGGCTTTTACAAACCCCATGACGTAGAGTCTGGAGTAGATTTTAAAATTTTAACGTCAGATTATACGCTACAGTAATAATGAATGTATATAGACTCTAGACCATAGCTTACGAAGAACGTGGACAGTTCAATTTCAGGGTTATGTGAAACTACCTAGACACTAGAGAATAAAGTGTAGACAACATTGTGTGATCCTGCATTAATAACTGATGCATCATCATTATCCAAACTATAGACCACAATGTACGTCGTACAGGAATGGTAACTGCCATTTCAAGACTGTGAAATTATCTAGACTCCATCTGATAAAGTCTAGAGTTAATTGTAAGTTGCATCCTCATTAACCTCATTAATGTTTTGTGTTGTTCTCTATTATCGAGGTGATGGAGACCCACTACAGGTTCATTGTAACTCAGGGTGGACAGTTTTCGAAGAGTGGCAATGGATGAAGCTGGGAAGGACTATACACCACTTCTCTTCTTATGCGGGTCAATATCACATTTGAACCTCGTAAGGAGGTCGTTGATCTTGAACCAAACTGGATTCTTTTTCCTGGTCTTCACCGTCTATATTATCAACTCGTGGACCAGAACTCCAGAGAATTAGACTCTTAATATTTCAAGCAGTGGTCCAATACAGGAGAGCTTGAATTTTTTCAGATAATCCTCAGTGAGACCCGTCTAGATTTTAGTCAGCAGCTTAAGGGCTGACAGTTGGGTGATTTTGCCGTTCCACCAGTCCCGCTCGTTTACAATGTATTGGACTTCTTCCATTCTGCAATTAACCCAAGTAACAGTTAAACAATTACAAAAGTTAAACAAATATAGACGTGAATTCATATCACACTTACTGAGATTTACACAAGAAAATGAACATGATGGCGTATACCGGCCCCATTTTAACATGTTCATCTCAAATCAAGAGTTGAGGTTAGAAAGGGCAGTACAAACATATTTTATGTTCATAAGTTCCTAGCGTTGAATGAATAGAAACATGTATAAGCTCATGTTCCTAGTAATTTAAAGGCAAATCAAACTTCTCCATTCAAAGCATGATACGCGACGTGAGTACGATATCAAATTGCCAAGAAGCAATAACTGATTCTGAGGGAACTCATACAAGTACACATAACTGATTTTGCATTAAGGATTACAGAGCACACTGCTAATTCTTCACTACGTTAAGAAACAATACTTAGCAATCACCAAAAGAAAGGTGCGAAGAAGAACAAAGAGAGCAGTAAGGTTGGGAGATTGTTCCCAACAATATCCTACTAAGTTGACACGCAGTAACCAAGACTATGGCTCTTCCGATCTCCACTTAGTCCACAGACTGATATAGACTAGAAAGACATGTCCAAAATAAAGATAAAAACCCAAGATGCATTAGAAGACATAAAACATTAACAGATCAAAAATAAAACATGGTCCTCAAAATTTAAAAAATAGGACTTGGAATTTTCAAGATCGGAAGAGCACACGTCTATCTGTGCTTTGCCCAAAAGAAATTTTTAACCAAACAGACATAACTCAACTTCATTATAACGCATAACCAATTCCGATCTTCATTATGAACTTTTGGAACCCCATTTAGCAATTGAAAGTACAAACGGTCCATAATACATATATGTATTGCAACTTTGAAACTGAGTTTAAGAAGATAAAGCATACAAGTTCAAATTATAGCTGACAACAAACTCCATTTCTAAATCAAAATTTAGATCAAATGCAGCCAATTGTCATTATATATACAAAGTACAAAATATAACCTTAACACGATCAGCATCAGACAATGGTCTGGCAGAAACATCCTTATTGATCAGAAGCTTTGTGACAAACTTAATCACAGGAAGTGGCTCAACGATCTCAGTGGTTGACATGTCTACAAACAGAAAGCAAAAAATCATAGCAGTTAACATTGGGAAATGAATCAGCCAATATTGGAAACTAGTTCTCTCAAGGGCAAAACAAGAAAATTTAGAAACTTGCATCAGTAAAAAGATTTTTTCACAAATAAGAATAAATGAAAGATTTGATTACCAATATTCAGTAACAATCCCATCTGAGTTGGGTGAATACGCTGATAAAAACCACGCCAACTTTCCAACCTTTCATCAGGAGGCTGACTTCTCCCCAAGTGAGGTGAATAAATGAGCGACCAATAGGACAATACCTATAAGCAACACAAATTTAGGGTGTATAAAATTGATTTTGTATAATTAGTTCTTGTTCCAATATATATATTCTCAACCACATATACGTTAAAATTTCATTTTTCATATTTTCCCATACTAGTTTCTAACCATTCATTGTCACCAAAAAAAAATAATAATAATTCACATTTCACAAAACAATTCTCAAAGAAGAACCAATTTCATGTGCATCCTTGGTAAAGCACAAATAATGAGAGATTGATAATGTTCATAAAAAGAATAAAATCAGTAAAACACACCGATTAGCTGGCAATTCACACAAAACAATGTCCAAAACTTGAAGAGCATCTTGGGGTGCATCGGTTTGCCTTCCTTTTAAAAACATCCCCAAATTTTGCAAATCAGCATTGGAAGTCAACTTGATTACGACCCTGAATTCCCTCTCACCTGTGCACATTAGAAACAAAAACTCATTGGATTAGACTTATTGAAGCATCCTGAACGGGCAAATGTTATAGACTAGATATAAAAATGACACCTGACACTGCCTGGACCATCTTCTTCGTCAACAAGCATGATTCTAAATTCCTTTGAGATAAAAGGTAGAGGCCCAGCAGTGTGGACTCTTTCTTCCGTCATAGGCTGGAAGTCTTTTCCCATATGAGAATCTCTGTATAGCTTTACTAACTACTCCATCACAGCACGGTTGACAGCACGGGATGTGACTTCAAGAGTGATGGATACCTATTAATCGGATGAGGAATTAGTGTTTTACACACAAAAAAAAAAAACTTTAGGAAGCCAAATATCAGCATTAAAAATGGTTAGAGATTACCCACCTAGGTTCGTCTAAGGTTCTTCTTGCGTTGAGATCAGCCTTCTTGACTTCAAATCAACAATTCGACGGTCGCCTCACGAGTTAGTCTTGGTCTTTCTTCAAGACCCGTCGTTCAAACTTAACTGCGAACGAGGTATCTGGTGGTTAATTGAGTCTTCTTCCCCGTTTGATGCCGACCGTGCGCGACGGAAAATAGAGTCCTTCTTCTCTGTTTCACACCTAGATCTCGTTTTGTTGACGGCTGCCTAAGTTTATTTGTCCAGGAATGGTTTCTTGATTTCAAATTCCAAGACTCAGGATATGGGACGTACATGGGAAATAGATTCATTTACTGGGTCGGTCAAATGGGGGTAATCTCAACATCAATGTCTAAAATCGGGGGTATTTTCGTCCGTTCTCGAGTAAATTCTTGCCACAGTTGGACTATGTAAAAAAAAAAAGACATTTTTAGCTTTTGCGACAAGAAATTTGAAATTTGTGCAATTTTTCCTTATGTAAATGGTGCTTTTAAAGGCGGAGGAGTAGATTGGAACAAACGTTAAAGTTGAAGAGCCCCGCTGAAGAAGATTGAGATTGGTTATCAAATATCAACTGACGGAGAAACTGAAAAGTAAACAAAAGCCCGCTCTGAAACGCGTCTACAGTGCGTGCTTTGCTTCTGTACTACGTTTTCCTGTGTAATTTTCTTTGGATAGGTCAATTGAAGTTTCACCGTAATTAGGGTTTTATTCAAGGAACTGAATTAATTCATAGCAGTACATAATCATGACGATTCTTGAGAAGAAGAGAGTTCAGCTTCTGCTTTTCGTTGTTGAGAATCATTGCCCTCAGCATCACTGGTAAGCAACTTCTGTATTTTGTTTACTTTTGATGCTATTTTGTGGGTTAACTTTTAGTTCCCTTGATGAACTTTAATTTCTTCAAGCTCTCTATTTTAGATCCCATTTTATGCTTTCTTCTCCGTCGAAATGATACATATGAATTACTTCATTCCTTATTCTGAATGAATCTTTGCCGATTAAATTTGTCTTTCACTGGAAACATATAGCGGTAGTTAAATTTTTTGGGTTAATAAATTTGTAATTGGCTTTGGTACCAAGTCGTATTGCGTCGCTAAATATTATGAAAGAGTTCGAATTTTTGGACCTTAATCATTCACTGGACGATCAACCAAATTCTGGGGTTTTTAAGGAAGGAATTATCTGTTTCTAGTAAAGATAATTTCTCAGTTAGTTCTTAGCAGAAATTCTAAATGTTAGTTGATAGGGAACATTCAGTATAATTGAAATCAAGTTTTTTGATTTGGACATACATTTCAACTATTATTAAGTCATGGAAATGTACTTCATTGTATTAATAGAGTCATGATATAACAGTTGATTTGATGAAGAAATTAGTATGTACTTGCACAGATTCTATGTCGGTGCTGATGGATAGGGGAAGATCACGATCGGATACGTCAGTCATCTTGTTAATTATAAACATTGATGGGAACAATTTTGATGCCACGAGTAGAAGTTCTCCTCTTCAAATGCAGAGAAAAAAGGGGGTAGGGTGGGGAATCAATCTTCACACATTTTTTAAGAAGTCACAGGATTGGTTAATCATACCAGTGCTCCAGATAGTTAGATAGTTGAAAGCATTTCAAGTATTTATCTTTGTCCACTTAAGGTGCAATGTGGAGAGAGATTTCCTCAAAAACTTTACTAGTGGGTAAGAAGTCATCCATAAGACAGCACCACAGAATTTATTATATGGTGTAAAATTACAGCATACACATTTTTGAAGCAGTGACATATCAGTTGCTAATTACAATACTTTTATAAACTCCTATTACATTAGGAGTACCAATCATAGTAAAATTGTGTCAGGTCTATTTGCAGTTCTCATTTCCGTTTGCTACATCCTTACTTGGTTCACTTCCTGCCTTCTTCTCTCTAGTATTTAGTAAAATCATATTTTTATGCTTTCCTTCTTTATAGCCGAAAAATGTAGGGAATTGGTTGGTGAAGAGGCTGCATCCAAAAGTGGGAAGTTTACTTTGTTGAACTGTTTTGATGGGGATTCTGGAACAGTTGCATGTGTGGTGAAGGAGGGTGTAAAACTCTATTTCTACACCCTCAGATCTATGCATGTAGAGAGTGCAAGGAACAAGGCAATTGAGGCTGCTTTGTCTGACGCATTAACACAAGGCATCGCTGCCAAAGATGCTGCCAAACTTGCCCAAAAAGAAGGAGCCAAGGCAGCAAAACTGGCTACTCGGAAAGCCAAGCGTATCATAGGTCCCATCATTTCTTCAGGATGGGATTTTTTTGAGGCTCTATATTATGGGGGTACAATAACAGAAGGGTTCCTTCGGGGCACTGGAACACTGTTTGGCACGTATTATGTAGGTTTCATTGGGGAGCAAAGATTTGGGCGATTTGGTTATTTGGTTGGAAGTCATCTGGGCAGCTGGGTTGGAGGAAGAATTGGGCTGATGTTTTATGATGTGGTTAATGGAGTTCAGTACATGCTACAGTCTTTTCAACTGGATGAACCTAAAATTTATGACGATGCATCAGGTGAACAAGCTTTTGACTCTGCAGGTTTTGAAACTTCTGGTGCCTCTGAAAAATCATACGACAATGCATCAAGTGAACAAGTTTCTGAATTTACTGGTTCTGGTTCTGATTCTGATTCTGATTCTTCTGACTCCTCTGGAGATTCATATGACAATGCATCAAGTGAACAAGGTTCTGAATCTACTGGTTCTGAAACTTCTCATGTCTCTGAAGATTCCTACATTAATGAAATCCCTACTCGTACTTCTGATGAGTCCATTGATAATGAGATTCCTGCTTACAAGAGTCCTGATGATGCCCATGAAGAATTCTAGATCAGGGTTAGCAATGTTACATGTAATTCCATATGTCTGATTCTGTTAAATCTTCATTAGTCACTTAATTCATCTTGTTAAAAAATTAGCACGACACATTTGTACCTGACTCTTTTAGCCATAAACACCAGATACCTGAGATTTTACTTGATTTTCATTGTGCCAATTGTATTTATGTTAATTGTATTTTCTGGGACTGTATTTTCCAAAGATAGATGAGTTATACTTAGTATGTAAACTCCTGTATTGTTCATTTCTTTATTGTCAAGAAAATAGACTTACCATAGAACCATGATGATCTTGTTCAAACGTTCTTCCATCAAAGTAATTTGATTCTTCTAACCTTCAAATTTTCTACATCTTGATAAGAAAATTCCATATGATGTCTGCAGACTTCATTTTTTAGGATCAGAGAATGGCATGCTAATCTAGGTACACAAGTAGGAGGATTCAAGAGCAGTGATTAGAGATTCTTGATGGTAGAATTATTTATCATGGAAATGTGATTAGAACTGTAGAATGTAATGATACTTGAATGTATTACGTCAAATGAAAGCAAACAATGTCCGTAGTTCTACTTTTATTGTCTCCAGAGTCCAGATCATAAGATGTTTTTATTACGTGGTTTCTTTAGCCTTTTGAGCTTTGGCATTCAATAGAATTTCAGGATGTAGGGATTTCATTCAGAGTGGACCGCTCAGCACTGAAGTGATGACAATCAAGTCGCAACATGGAAGCAGAAACTGAGCAAAATCTGGTAATCCTTCAATTTCGCTCTGCAGAAGTAGACTTGTGATGGATGCTTTGTGATTGGTTTGTGGAAAGAAAAAGCTTTCAGCCTTTGTTGTGAGTTGAATTCCATTGTTTTAAGTTGACTGTTTTGTTCTCGTCAAGCCTTTACAGCCAAATTATCATTACTGTACACATTCTTAAGTTCAGGTAAATGGATAAATATACAGGCTATGAATTAGAAAAACCAGGTGAATATGAAGATAAATAATATTGTACTCTTAATTGAATCATCCAGCTTTTCCAGATTTTTTGCTATGGGTGTAATATTGAAGATTTTGTTTAAGCTAGGAATGTCTTTGTGCAGGGAAGGCAGTCATATATGCATGACTCTTGAATTGCACTGAAGATCTTAGGGTGGAGTCATAAGATGTGGCTTTGCTTAAGATTTATCTATGAAATTGCACTAAAGAACCAAATTATTTACTTTATTTCAAGTGGGATGGGATGTATTCTTGGATATGAATTTTACATTTTCCATATGAAATCTTAAAGCCCCATTGTAGAGCCTGCTGCAGACACGGTGGTTGTGCCTGCCGCTAACATGGTTGCCTTCACATGGGCAGGGAAGAATTATTTATAGTTATGTATGTCAAGTTATTAGATATGCTAATGTAATTCAATTGGAGGGGTGCGATCTTTAGTTTGCTAGTCTTAAGGCTACGTCTTTTTTGTTATAATTATAATATACTATATGGTTTTGTTGGGTAATAAAAATATTAAGAAAAAAAATGTTTAATATTTTTAATTATTAAATGATCGAATGACGATTTAAAGGGGAAAAATGAACTCCTTCAACTTTTATATTTTTTTTTTTCATTTTTTTAATTATCTTGAGGAATAATGGTGATATTATCACGATATATTGGCATATTATGGTTGGTTAGCATTTTTCCATTGGACTGAGACAATAATCTTTGACTGGTCATGGGCTGGTATAAAAATTGTCTTGGGATCCCCATTTCTATTTCCCAAAAAATAAAATTCTGTATTCTCTTTTTTTTTTTTTTTTTTGGGGGGGTTAAAACTAGTATAACGCGGTGCGGTAAATACTGACGTAAGACCGGAATGTAACAAGAGAAGGAAGGAAAATGGTTGAAATTGAAGAACATGAGAAAAAAGAATGGCTGTAAGGATGGACACACAATCATTTGGGTTTGTATTGGAGAGAAAACTTGTTTTACGGTCGGCAATAAAAATATTTAAAAAAATCGAACACATTTTAAAAAGAAAAGAAGAGTAGGGGAAAATATTAGCATGGCGAGTCATCTTCTTGGAAGAAGAAAAATATTTGGAGCAGTCAAATAGCTGAGGTTAGAAAACCTCCAGACCAGTTGCAAAGTCACTAGGTTAGGTTTGAAGTAATAAAGCCGCTACAGCGAATTAGCAGTTAAATTTGTTAACAGTTCGGGGTAAGAATGCAAGTTTTTCCACGGAACCAACACAATTATTATAAAATAAAATGTAACTAAGCACAAGTTACATTTTATGACTGTTTGATTTTGTAGAATTTCATGTATTTTTCGACCTACTAGGTCTCTAATCTTTCATAAATTCACATGAAAGGTCTTTTTTCCATCAATATTCCCCGTTAAATTTCTAATAAAATTACCGCTATACCCCTTAATTTTTTAATTTTAAAAATAAAAAAGGTTTAATAATATTATAAATATTAATATTTGGTTGTTCGAATGCTGTCATTTCCAGCTGATAAAAAGGGGTGAAAACAAATGGAGGGGATCCACCCCCTTTTTTTGGCCATTGGAACGACAACCAAGGCTGCCAGACTACTACCATTTATGACAGACTTTTGTTGTCAGAAACGGCAAGTGAATCCCTAAATTTGCTGCTGAGCAAATGGGTGGATTGACCCTTTTTTTTTGTCATTGGAACACTAGCCGTGGCTGCCATTTCTGGCATAAAAGTGTTACAAGAAACTACTGCCACAGCAAAAAATTGGGGTGAATCCCCCTCATTTATTGCCTGGCCACCGCCATTTTAGGTAGCCATTCTTGGGAAGAGATCTGTAATATTTTCAGAATTCATCAAAATGGACATTTTGTGTGAATTTATGAAAGGTTGGGGACCCAGTGGGTTGAAAAAAGTTAGAGACCTAGCCGATATTAAACAGGGGACGAATTGTGAAATTGACCTAAAAATAAAGAGAGAGATACCATATTAATAAAAGGGTTAATTTCACAAATGGTCCCTAATATTTACACTTTTTATCAATTAGGTTCTCAATTTTTTTCAATGCTGTAAGTCCCCAACCTTTCATAAATTCACTCATAAGGTATTTTATGACATTTTTGCTTTTACTTTTTAAATAAAAACATAAAAAATCTAAAAAATAGAAAAATAATAAAAATAAAAAGGCATGGTGGCTAGTTACCATTCTACCTCTATCTCTAATATGACCAAAAATGACAAATATCTGAGCTATTTTTCTTTTTTGAGGAAACCCTTATTTTTTCTTACATTTCTGACAGCAGCGAGATGAACAAATAGCAAAATTTTGTGTCTTTTCTTTTGCTACTAAAAATGTCTACTGTAATTTTCCAGTACACTGAGTTGGAATTTAAATGGGTAACTACGTACGTAGGGTGGGAATAAATTAGTTTCCTTTTTCCTTTTTTTAATTTTATTATTTTTCTTTTTTAAAATAAAAAATAATAAAAATGAAAGTAATTTCTTTTCACCAGACCTACTTAGTTATGCACGTACATTTTAACTCAACGTAAATGACAAATTTCAATAGTCATTTTCAGTAGCAAAAGAGGAGACACACAATTTTACTATTTGTTCCTCCCGCTACTATCAGAAATGACAAGGAAAAAATAATAGTTCCCAAAAAAAAGGGGAAAATGATGCTTATCATTTTTGACCATATTAGGAATAGTGATGGAATGAGTAGTTAGCTAGGTAGGTAGGGAAAATTTTATTTTCCTTTTTATTTTTACTACTTTTTAGATTTTTTTATTTTATTTAAAAAGCACTTTAAGAGTGAATTTATGAAAAGTTAGAGACCTATGACATTAGAAAAAATGTTAGTGACCTAGCTGATAGAAAATGTAAATGCTTGGGACTATTTGTAAAACTAGCCCTTAATAAAAAAAAAACTCCAATGCTTTAAGAGTACTTAGCTCGGTATTGCTAACAAATAAAAAATTCACATGTGAATTCAGGGCCCCCAATATATTAAGATATGAAGTTTCATCTTAAATGGTCAATCTCTTAAAACCAATCCTTTATACGTTAGTTATTGATTTAATCTAACGGGGGACTTTCTCCCTTAACATTACTGCCACTCGTGTTTTGAGAAATGAACATGATCATTGCTTTTGGGTAACAATAACATTTGGTTGCGCCATTCCTCGATTGTGATATGGAAATCTGGCAGGCCATTCCCCGTCCTAAGACAGTAATTTTGCTCGTTATACTTTAGTACATAGTTAAGTACGAATATCAGGGAAGTCTTCTTCTTCAAGTACATATTATTCCAATGAGAAATTCTATAGAGACATGAAAAAAGGACATTCTTATATGACACACTTGTATTGGATGATGAAAAAGTAACCATGTAATCATCACACAATGAATGTGTGCCACATGAGAATGTCACATAATAATATCTCCTTGTCATGTCCCCTTAGAATTGCTCTATTCCAATCTATCATTTTCTTGAAGACAAGATCCAAAACTTTATATGGTTTGTTGTCAATAATACAATGTCTAAACGTACACAGCGGGAATGAATGTGCCTTTGCATTGCCGTTGCCACCCCTAGGCATAAGGTATACTCTCAAGGTCTAGTCACGTTTTACGCCTTTTAAAACACTAACTACATGATCCATGCCCCCTTCCAGTCTTCATTAATGCTTTCCCTTAATAAAGTGGCGAGACAATTCTATATCAAAACAACAATGGTAATTAAAATTTATAACTCAAACCAAGAAAAAGTTGAGAATTTTATCATTCTGGTACACCAACATGAACCAACACTACAGCCAAAAGAGCAGAAGTTGATCTTCCCTATTAACCATACCAACAAAAGACCTCCGAATATATGCATGAATCCTAGTGACACCTCTTAGATGGATTCAAATCCCTGCACTACAATGTCAACTAAACTATGCAAAGTTAGAATCAATAGCCAGTTCCTCCTGTTGCATCATAATCTATCGGTTCTGATGTGCCATTACCGGACCCTTCTGCAAGAGCGAATCTCAGGTCTTCTGACGGCCTCCAGTGTCGCTTCCTTTGGTTTATGAACCAATTGTTTATCTGCTTCTGGTCTAATCCGCTTGCTTCTGATAACCTGTTCTTCTCCTCTTCCTCCATCATCATAATATGGAGAAGAAATATATGGCATGATCATCACATTAATTTAGTGGGGTGTATTCAACTATAAGGACTTAAATTTGAAAATCCTGAGGTTTTTAATTGAGACTTTTAGAGATATTCGAAAGGTCTTGGTGTAAGTCTCAAGAAACTTTAGGAGAGTTTCATGTTTATAGGAATTTCAGCAATAAACGAGATAGATTTGGTGTTACCGTTGGATATGGCCATCTATAGTGTGTGTTCCACCAGTCGAGCAATACAGTCCTCGCGTCCTTTGGGAGTTTTCCTTTCTTCCTCTTCCTTAAGAAGTCTTTTCGCAAACTGCTGAGGCAGCCACTGTACTTGCGCATTAGTGTTTCTTTGAGTTCCTGGCTACCTTGATGACTACCGAGTAATTCTTGACTTTCAGTAGCTTCCGCTTCACAACTTACATCCTCGTCTGAAGAAGCACCCGCGTTCTCTGTATATATTTAAGAATGATCAGAAAACAGATCAAAAGAAACTCTGAACATAAATCTCATGAAACTCAATGTAGAGAGAGTACCAATCCGGAACCCAGATTTTTCTTCTAAAAATTCCTAGAAACTCTCACAATATCAAGCTATTCAATCCATTAATCCTTTTTTTTTTTTTTGTGGGGGGGGGGGACGGGGGATGGATTTCCAACTCTAATCTTGAATATTCATGTGTTGCTGATTCTGGGGCAGTTTCAGTTGCACATCGAAGACAGGGTCATGGAATCTTCCTCATTGCAAACACTAAAGACTCATTATAGCTCAGTAGTAGTCCTCCTAAACAACTTTATTTTGCCTTTAACTACACAGTACTCTACCTAGTATTAGCCAATTTTTTAAGGAATTACGATCAATGAATCAAGCTAAGTGAAACTGCGATGAATGAGTAATATCACCTTCTTTATAAGACAAGAGGAATTTCAGGACCCTCCTTTTTCATGAAGATTAAATATGTGAAATACGCTATTGCAAGAGGATCTGTTGACAACCTTGAGAGTTGAGACTCATTATAGGTCATGGATGGAGTTGCACGGGGCATAAGGTGCCATCGTAATTTGTATTAATAGGATTGACAAAGAAAGTGGTACTAGAAAATCATGTTTGAATCAAAACATGCTTGATAAGCTGGTAAGGCAAGAGATCGGAAGCTATTCATGGGATCAAAATCAAGGATAAATAAGACAAGGGACAGAAAAAACCCTCAAGCTTATCTTACTGCTTCAATAGCTATTTATAGGTGTGTTTTAGGGTAGACAGTGTGCCTGAGATGATTCACACGAGAATTATGTCAATGTCTGAGAAGAAGCTCACATTTGGAGAAAAAAGGCTATCATCGTGTTAATTTCTCTGTCGAGCTGAGAAGTACATCAATGCAGATAACATATTTGAACTAAAACAACTGTCAGAAGAAGTTTGTCAATGAACCTTTTTAAGAAAAACTACCTAACTTTGACCGTTAAGCAAAAAAATTGTGGCATTAATCATTTTGTAGTGGCTTCAATCGAGAAGGGCTTCACAAGAATGGACAGGAATGAGTACCTTTGATATCATAGACATAAGACATCCATTGCAATAATGGACAAATGTAGTCTTGTGAACAAAGGAAGGAATCCAGGTTCATGATATGAACAATTGGACGATTTGCCCTTCATCAAAGAACCCAACTTACCAAATTTGTAGAACCAGACTCAACTCCAAGACTGATCTACAAGAGGAATGACACCATAGTGAAGCCAAGAGAAGCTTACTAGGTGAATGAAAGGAAGTATAAAGAAGTATGAAAGAAAACAAGTTTTTGTTGGTAGGAATGCAATTTTATGTTTCCTTTTTATTGTCGTCTCCAGTCCTTCAGGTTGTAGTTGAAGTCATATATACGATGTTCATCTTTGTTTGATCGATACCAATAAACAGTACTTGTGGATATAGTGAATACCGATGCTTAGGCGACTGTAATTACTGCAGCAATTTACAGCCAAAAAAGAAGGAAAATTTACCATTTAGGATTATGAAATTTGACCTCAGGCATTAACCAAGCTTTTTATGGGATTAAATAAAATCAAGGGTACTAATGCTAATAACACCTAGAACTGCTCCATATTCACAAGATAAACAGTAAGCATATAGGACATATGAATATCCTACATTTGCTGATGAAAAGCAAAATCCCCACAGAATTCCCTTTTTAGTTTTTACTACTCCCTTCCTTGATGTCAATAGGTTGGAGAATGTTCAGAAACCAAATTACCAGATGTGTTGTCAACTCTATTTTGACAGATCAAGTGATAAAATAAAAACAAATTTTCTTCAATTTTTCTTGTGGGGACATTGAATGCTCAAGCGCAAGTCCTTACAAACGATGCATAAGAGAGATCAAACCAAGTATTTATGTTAATTTTTACTTCGACGAGGAAAATAATTTAGCTTAACCGCCAAGTGTTTTTCAAGATACCAGGGACGGAGACAAGAGTGAATGTTATATATTGAATGCTTGACAAACTTAACCACTGGATGATTTTCTTGTATTTGATAGCTTTCTCAGGTCTGCTTCTAAAAGATGCTTAAGTTGTGCCAAACAAGCCCTTGTTTTGATTTTTTTGTTTTAAATTCCCCACTTCTTTTGATTTAGCTGACTGTTTGTTTTTCCTGAGGAAGACTACAGATAACACTAGGGTTTCCATTTTTTTTTTTTTTTTTGTCTTTTTCTCTTTTCTCGCCTTTTCTACACTTATATCAGGAGGTGGATGCCCAAACATACACGCCCAAACATACACAGGAAAAAATAGATCAAGATATTCTTTTTGAGGGTTGCTCTACAACTTAAAAGCAAGAGAAAGTAACTTACCCCAAATAGTTGGAAATATAAAATTCACTTAAATACTAACTTACTTTTAAGCTAATATACTAGTATATGATACTGTAGGAGATAATCTGACAAGGGTAATGCATTAAGCCTCCCAATAACTTCAATTTCCAAGAATGGAGCACCTTTTAAAGCAAAGGGGCCGGCCAGAATCTAGAGAATTATTGAACCTACCACTATTTCTCAAACAAATCATGAATCAATATGAAAGAAAAACAAGTTAACAACCAAATATGCAAAATTTACCTGCAGATTGATTGTTTACGGAAGACGAAGCTGTTGATGTTAAGGTATCTTTACATAGATTACTCAGCTGAAATTCAATGTTGTTCAAGAATGAGTTTGCTTCATCAAATGGCTTTGACAGTTCTTCCTTGTATCTGTGCAGAGTCTCACAGTATGATGTCTTCAAAAAGTAACCAAAATGAAGGTTAGGAAAAGCTCAAACTTAAAACAAAGTTAATTACATGAACATCTGGTGATAATAATACCATGAATTCATCAAGTTGAGGGTCTTCTCCAATTTCACTGGTGGAGTAGTTTTCTTTGCTGACTTCTTCAAGAAGGGAAGCCATTTCTGGTGGTGCTCCCACCTTTGATGAACAGAAAAAAGAAAAGCCATTATTTTATCAAACACAAGAGGTGAATAGAGTAAAAAATAGAGAAGAAAGTTTTACCTTTCTGCATTCAATGTAGGCAGATACTAGGTTTGGATACAGAGGATGATTTGCAATCTGGGCTTTGATAATATCTGACATTTCAAACCCTGTAACCTCAGCTTCAGCCAGCTCTATCAAACCCATATTCTGGTTGTGATCAAACCCAGAAGGATTTGGAAGAAATGGAGGGATGAATACTATACAACTCATCCATAACTTATCATCTATTCCAACCCATCACCAAGTGATATATATAATTCTATGTAAACTTGCAGAAACCCTTCCTCTCTCAAGAACTCAACCTCAAATAATTCCACTTGTAGAGAAAGAATTGATCAGAAATGCCACTACCACACCACACTTTACCTTGTGTAGACACCAATGGGGAAAGACCTATGAATCATCAGAGACCCAAAGAACCAAAGAGATGGAGATTCAGGAAAAAACCAAACATATAAAGAGAGAGGGGGGTGGACAGGGCGTTCTAGGGAGAAATTTTAGGCGCACGTTCTTCCACGCTACGCAACAGTGATTATAGTACTTACCATGAGTAGAGATTATGAACGATTCATCTTCTCCTCCCACAGCAGCCTGCCATACACACAAGTCATATATAATGCACATTGGATATAATAAAAATTTTCTAACACTCTCAGAGAGTGCGACAGCACCCTCGATCCTGTGTGGGTGTCGAATGGACGTTAATTAGATGAGTTTGTGCATCCATGCAAGTACCATAATAACACATTTTTAAAGTGTCATACAACTGTTATTATAAAGTCTCGGGCAGCGTAGTGCTAGCGTCTACATGACATGCATCTAAGTACGGTATAATAATTTTACGGGTCAATGTGAGTCACTGTCAACTAATATAATGTATTTAAATGCACATTCTACAAATATCCACTACTATTTATAACGATATTATATGTTTGATTTTATAACATTTCCCGTTAATACTTTGTGACATCAGTTATTCGTGAGTCCCCATTGTTAGGCTCGCAGAGTCTAGCCTCTCCGTCAAGAGCTAACGCGAGAGAGAGGGGGGGGGGGGCAGTATGGAAGTGAGAGGTATAGTCAGTCATGGGTCTACAATGACATGACATTCGGCCACGTTTTGGAAGGTGATTGGATGGAGGGACTGCAAAAATGTGTACGTTTACTTTTGACTGTACTTTTTTACTAGAAAATAATTTTGTGTGAAGTGAGAATCAGGGAGTCCCACGAGGAATAATGGAAGTCTAGTAGTACGCAGAGACATTCACAGCCCCATAATGGTGGTGTCATGCCTTCGTCCCTCTAACTCACGAGAACCTCACCTGGTCTTTTTGTTGGGCTCCAACAAGATTGGGTTATTTGCACTTGAGGTTCCTTACCTTTTTCACAATGTGTAATTAGCTTTTCATTCCGAAATAGTTAAATCATCCGCTGAAGGGACTTTTGATTGATTCACGTTTGAAAGCCCAACATGTTTAACATGTTGAACTCTCGGCCCTAGATTGACTAGATATATGCAGTGTAAAGATATGCAAGGTGTCTCGCTAATTTATAAATTGCCACGTGATATCATTTTATCGAATTGTTTTTTTTTAGAAAAGTTAAAAGCTACATTTGAATAACTATAATTTTTGAATTTTTCTAAAAATTGTGTAATTAAACAATGTCACATGACCTTTAAAAAAAATGTCACATGATAATATAAAAACTATTAATTTGTTTATAGAATGGTTGTCATTCAAATTTATAGTTCATTTTTCTAATTAAATAATTAGTGACAAAACTATCATTGTTTATAATGAATTTCAAAAGAAGGTTAGAGAAATTTATCAAGATTTGGACATAAATGATTCAAAAGTTCTTTGACTGCTAATTTAACCATTTCACAAAGTGTAATTAGATTTTTAGCATTTGGTTTTTCGCATGAAATTTCTAAACATTTAGTTAAATAAGCTATTGAAGGATTTTTTATTGATTTTACATCTAAAAATATGTGAAGTTCAATTCTTGTCCTCAATTTGACTATTTGTATAAGTGTAGAAATGTTACATCTTACAATGTGTTTGGCAAAC
Organism: Nyctanthes arbor-tristis; assembly: GCA_963692815.1. Lineage (NCBI taxonomy): Eukaryota > Viridiplantae > Streptophyta > Magnoliopsida > Lamiales > Oleaceae > Nyctanthes > Nyctanthes arbor-tristis. The sequence continues at coordinate 31,241 of CAVNYN010219380.1, forward strand.
AATTTACAAATTGTCACGTAACATATTTTATTATATATATTTTTTAAAAAACTTAAAAAGTACTTTTGAACAGTTATAATTTTTGAATTTTCTAATGAATAACAGTATAACACGTAGCAATTTATAAATCAATTCATAATACAACTGCCAAACACATCAAAAATTTATTTTTCTTATTAAATGATTGTGGACATAACTATCAATTATAATACAAAATTTAACAGAAGGTCAGAGCTTATTTTTATCGAGGTATGGACACTAATCATTCAAATGTCCTCTGACTGCTTATTTAACCGAAAGTCTAGGACTTTTGTTGCCAAGAATGGAAGGTCAAAGATCTAATGACACTTCTTTCAAAAGATTGAGGATTTCAAATGCAAATTTACCACCAAGAAGACTTTAAGGGGCATTTTTCTATTCTTATTGATAAGAAAAACTATAATGAGGTCAAATGAGTAATGAAAATTTGATATGAGTTTAAAATGTGTAATTGTCAAATTAACAAGATATTATACAAGAAAAATTAAAATATGGGATCAAACTGCCATTTAGAGTACTATTTTAGAAGTTGAGTCAATTAGCTCGGTTTCTCAATGCGCTGTCTGGACATGGGGGCCTTGGCCTGCAAGCTTGAGCAGTTGAACCAGTAAAGAACGAGTTGGTAACCGGGTTGACTCAATGTATTACCATCTCTACTAGTATTATACACTCACTTTCAATGAACTGAACATTTTTTCCTCGCCCATTTGATTGGTGAAGGTTTTTTTCCTTGTCTTGGAAGAAAATGGTATTCTCTTGTCAATTGCATATGTTGCGCATTGAGAGTACTCTTTGTAAGTTTGTGATTTTAGTCTTATTAGCTCAAAAGGAGTTCCACAGGTTGTCTATACGATTCTTAGTAGTTTTTGAGTTTGACAACTTTTTCCTTGTTTTTAATGCATACACGTATCAATAAACCATTGGACACATTATTATTATTTTTATTTTTTTGTTTTTTTGAAAGTCATTGGACACATTATTAATTGATCATACTTCATATATTCATATTGACAATTGAAACCAACCCTCTAACCATGGAAAAAATTTCAAGTATTTAAGCGTACGGAATATACGGCACTTTTGGTTAATCAAAAGCTTATATACGTGTTCAAGGGTTTCAATTTGATGAGTCCCTTTAAGGAACATGACAATTGTTGATTTTGCCAATACAGATTACCAGATTTTTGTTCCTAAGCATGATTACTTTTGGTAAAAATAACCAATCACTCGATATGTATCATACAATCCACGAAAGGCAGTTGTTTTTAGGAAATTATTGACTTTTCAATTCGATCTAACATAATCGGAAGCAATATTTGCACATTAAGTAACAAAATGGATGGACAAGCATAGTACATTGGTAGCAAGTGACCAATTTTGGACATCTCATTACTATTCTTAAAGCCTTGATTATCGTTGTGTGCTAACACTTAAAACATGTTCCAGTGATACTTTTGAAATTAAAAGATTACTTCCTTGTTTGGAACTTATTCAATATCTTGTCGCAAGTGATGCTATGATCATCAACCATGATAATGACCATTTTGTCTTTTGTTCTCTACCTTTATTATTAACAGAGTTCTCAAATCATCCTTTATCCACATATAGTTTGCAAGATTCACAATAGTATCAATAATTCCCACGTCATTTATTTATTATTATACTCATTTAAAATGGAAATAGAAACCTAAAACGATAAGATTCACTTTGTTGGGGGGGGGGGGAGTAGAAATATATAAATAAAAAAAATTATTAGGACTTCAAAAGATCACGAAGCCCTAATTAATGGCTACTTTGAGCTACTACATGTCATTCTGCGACTTGCGAAATAATGACCAAAAAATAGAATAGCATAGAATGCATTATATGATTTGAAGGCGCTTTCAGCGTTCTTGACAAAGCCGATATCTAAGCTAGTACTTTCTTCATCCCACAAAGATATTCCCTTTTTATTTTTCACATAAATTAAACAGAATTAATCATTTCTCCGAATATGCCCTTTGATTTATTTAATATTTCCCCTTAGTTTTTGTTTATAGTTGATTATCATGCACCATAAATAAACAAGTGTATATTAAAAAACTAAAAAGTTAACTAAGAAAAAAAGAATATAATTTGGGATAGATAAACAAAGAATAGAGAAATATCTTTGCTCAATGGAGGGAGTATATAAAATTGAATCTTTGGATATGAATGTTTGAACGAAAAGCCTAGTTGTACAAAAACTTCTTACAAATTTGTGCATACAAAATGACAGTGGCATTATTATTATTTATTTTATTTTTTATTTTTGGGACAACACCAGAAGAACCCCAATGTGGTTTTTAGCCCTCTACTGGAAGCTCTGTGGAGAGTTTGGATACCCCTGTCTTTTTATTAGAATCAAAAAGCTTAAATACAAATAAGGAATGGAGGACATAAACCTAACCTTGCAGAATACAATAATGATAGAACAACTAAAGATCAAAATTGAAGTACGACTACAGTCTCCACGTGAAAGCAATACTCAAGAAAACAATACACGATGTGTCATAAGCATTTTTTCAGTTCTAACAATTCCTCTAAGCTTTCTTTCTAATTGATCACTTGCACATGTCCCAAATTAGCCATATAATCAGCTGCCCCATTACTCTCCCTCCAAATATGACGGATACAAACATCATATGCTGAGCCATAAGTCTTTTAATCCCTGCAATAAAATACTCAACACATGCCATGGTCCCCGCTGAATGAAGCAAATGAAATGCAAAGAGTGCATTATTATTATTATTATTATATAAATTTTTTTTTTGAAAGTATAATTAAAACTGCATTTTATTAGTATATGTAGCACAAATAAATTAACAATACTAACTCTATATAGAGGACTACAAACTATAATAATATGTAGAAAAACCCCAAGGGAATCAAACTAGGACCTTTAAATCACAGGCGTCATCTTTATCCCCTAACCAAACAGACTAAGGAAAATTGAATACTGCCAACTATATTGTGTAAGTTTTTATGTAAGATAAGATAGCACAACATGTCTATGGATCTTCACGAAAAATAAGCCAAACCAAAGGCTCGATTCAAACTAATCAGTTTTGGTCGAGTTAGGGCCTAAAAAATTGAATCGAGTATTGAAAAATGAGCTCAAACCAAACCAAACCCAACCCGATCGAACTCGAAAAATTTACAAGCTCGGTCGATTTGGGTTCATGTTAGCTCAAACTGAGACTAGTCAGGTTGGTTTCAAGACTGAAAACCGACTAATCGGCCGAATGCTCACTCCCATATATTGATTGTTTAATGAAAATTATCCTTAAAAAAGGGAGAAAAAAAAAAGGAAGAAAGAAAAAAATTTAATGACCACAAAACGATTCTCTCCACCCACAGTTTCTCTGTCAGAATAATAATGAGGGCAACGTTGTCATATCATATTATTATTTATATCCAATAATATAACTGAAACTCTTCCCCGCCACTAGAAACACAAAACCAAGATTTGGTGCCCCTCCCCCCCCCTCCCACACGATGGCCTTGAGGCTACTGTCATCGCCATTTCTAACGAGAACCCAGCAAGGGAAGTTGTCTTTCTTGAACCTAGATTCGAAACCTCTGTATTTTCAGTGGCCATCGAGGGGAAAGTTGGTGTTTTCTCAGAGGGGAATTGAAATTAAGGCGTGTATTAATTTGGAGGAGAAAAATGTCCCAGAAACTCGCAGCGAGTGGGGAAAGGTTTCGGCAGTGTTATTCGACATGGATGGTGTGCTATGCAATAGTGAAGAGCTTTCGAGATTGGCGGCCGTTGATGTTTTTGCTGAAATGGGAGTTGAAGTCACAGTTGAGGATTTTGTGCCTTTCATGGGAACAGGTAAAAGTAATCCCTGAAGATTTTTAAACAAAAAGAATATTCGGAGTTGCACTTCTTTTATTGAAAGACTACTCTATTTTTAATACAATTGAACATGATTTAAAACAGGAAATGAGACAAATGAGAGATCGGAAGAGTGATTTTTCCTCCATACTTTTCTCCATCAAGTCTTGCATTCAATCCCTTGATTTGATGCGTCAGTCATGTTTGTTCCCCATTCTAATCACGCTTGCCTCGATCTGATTTTCTTCGTAATCCATTGTCTCAATCATGCTTGGTTCCTTAACAACCCCCCTGCTCCCTCCCCCGATTCTAGTTTGTTATAGTTGGCTAGTATTCTTTTTGTATACTTTTATGCGGATAGAGTACATGTAGGCGGACACAAATCTGAGGCCAAGACCAATTTGCTCGCAAACCTTGTTCCACAATCACATTTGTGCTAAGTGGTGATAGAGAGCTCGAATTATATCAGAAATCTATTTATGGTGGTTGGTGAGAATCTGCATTGCAAAAGATGTTGTAATGCAACAAGAAATAGTGAATGTCTGTTGACTGGAAACGAAAAGTTAGTATTTTCCATAAAAATTTTCAGCAATGGATGAAGGCCGACGCTGCCTCTTGACGCACATGGAAGGCTCTTCCGATCTCACCGAAGTACCACAAATCCCAAGTTTCTATTACAGTATAGAGAAAATTCCATCTTAATTTGTTTGTTGCTTAATGCAACGGTCACTAGGCTACCTTTTCAACGGTAGGCAAAGAAATTGGGATGCTGCGAACTTGAATAATTCCATTAGAGGAACTGACTGCCTATTATATGATCAAAAAGTGGATCAGAATATAAGTCTGGACGCACCTGCAAATCAAATAAAATATCCGCTGGATAGTACTTCATTACTTTAAGGCTTATGTTTCTGCATGTTTTTATTCAGTCAGTTCAGGAGAAAAGGTAGAATAATAAATCCTAGTAATGTTAATGTAAATTTATGCCAGGAGTAAAGGGGCGGGATCAATTTAGAGATCATTTAGGAAACAGGAGTTAGGGAGTGGGGATAGAGCAAGCACCTTAAAAACTGCAAGGTTCTTAGTTCCGTTTCTGTTAGGTTCAGCTCAAATACATTCAGCAGTATAACTAATACAAACACAGATACTCTACATTCTTCTTGTTTCAGTCTATAGAGAATTCTCAATCGCTCTGGATTCTACCAATTTGTTAGGACTGTATGCATGTAAGAAATATTTGCAGCAATGATGGAGCAACTTGGGGGGGGGGGGTCTGGACAGTAAAATTCGTACTCAAAAAGGATGGAGAAGATGCTTCAGCAAGAGTGATGCTATTTATCTAGATTGGAGACTGGTCTTCAGTCTAGTTGGCATATATTGGATGATGAGTAGATATGTATAAGAGCTTGTTTGATTCTCATTATTTGGGGAAATTATAATGAGGAAAGAGGTAGAATATGTATTGGAAATGTAAAAAAGTTTGAAATATGTGGTTGTAATTGAGCAGTTGTCAAATCACATGTCAAATTAGTTGTAGGTAAAATTATAAATTAGAGGAATAATGAGGATCAAACAAGCTCTAAATACATAGGAGTCTTCATTTATTCAATGACCAATAATTCAATGACCAATAAGGAAATGACAACTAGACTGGAGACGGGATAAGTAACATTATTCTTCTAAAATAGGGAGTGAAAAGCTGATGTGATCTCAAATATGAGACGTTTTGTAAGCACTGTTTGAAGAGGCAATCTGCCAGGAACTTTTTCCTTGTATCATATTAGTTACCATTTGGCCGTGTTGCATAAAATCCATATATGTAGTGGATCCCTTGGCGTCCTTAAAAGAGATCTCTTGTTAGTTTATCACTCTATGAAGCTTATAGTTTAAAGCTCTTCACGTTCAATCCTAGACACAACTTGTTACTATTAAATTCCAACTCCCTTAAGTGGGCATTTTAAATTTGAAGTTAATAGAACATGTAGGGGAAATTTGATGGCCTCACTGATAATGTGGTTGAAATTAAGTAACTGTTGAAGCTAGAGATCTTATGAAATAAGTGGTTCCTATTGATTGAGTTTATGGTAAATTATAAAGTTTACTAAAACAAACACCCCGTTTAAAATTTTCACACTTGTTACTCAAAATCAAACACTTGGATACACTATCATCTCTTTTGTTTCTTGTTTTTAGCAGTGTTTAGAGAACCAAACCGGACCAGACCGTTTCAACCGGAAAAACCGGAAACCGGCCGGAAAACCAGTCCGGTTTACACTAAGTGCTTGTTTGATTCTTACTTTGCTACGGCATTATAGTTTCACCTACCACTGATTTGACAACTGTTCAATTATAACAACACATTTCAAACTTCTATCAAATCTCCGCCGCTTATTTCACATCATTATAGTTTGATTCCATAATGAGAATCATACATCCTCTAAAACCGGCCTTTCAAGAACCGGACCAGAAAGCATAAAAAACCCGGTTGAACAGGTCAAAACCGGTTACGAATAAGGGAAAACCTGGAAAAAAAACCGGAAAATTAGGGGGAAAAAGAGTTAAAAAAGAGTTAAATGTTTGATCACCCATTCAACTTAGTCTCCTGTCTTTATTTACCCAACAAACTTTAAAATATCGAAACTTACTCATTGAACTTTATAAAGTATAGTCTGTTACTCACTCATTAACTTTTAGTTATAATCTTTGGATGGAAATGCTGATGTGGCTAACGGAAAACATAAGTGGCATGTATTACCAGTTTAATATGTCAACTAAAAAATCCTTACCTGCCATGTAATCAAACACATCCCGAAGATAATCAAACCTGACCACTTCTAGAAACCCATTTAAAATTGACTACCCCTTAGCAGCTATTCAATATCCTTGCAGTGGGTTGAGACGGCTTAGCAAGCAAATTTGTGAACAAATGGAGTAATATATCTATCCTTCCTTCATAAAATTTCCCTTGTAAAAATGTGATTTCTTTGAAAAACAATCAACACAACTCATGAGGTTTCAATCTTCAACTCAATTGCCAGACATGACCTTCTTAGGAAAAAAATTAGGTTTCGGGTTAAACAAATTGGGTTGGTTTACGGCTGCAGCCGCCATAGCTGTCATTAAGGTGGTTAGATGGATATGGAGGTGGCAATTCATACAAAGTCCAACGTAGAGTATAGATAGAGAAACCATATATTTTTGTAGAGAGGGGAGATATGTTCTTTACTGTATGTTGAATGCTGCAGAAATCAAGAGGGGGAGACTATAAGAACAAGAACTTGGGAATTATTTTCTTAGAAAATGAAAAAAAAAAAGAGTAAGAAAAACGCCCCATTAACCTTGCCAGAAAACCATATTCTAATTTCTTTACCTATTTCACGTTGAAATCCTGATTTTACAGTCATGAACAAGAGCGATTTTGAGAGGTTAACAGGACATCTGCACCCGAGCCCAATATTAGTTGTTTCTTTTATCACAATTTTATTGGTTAAATGGCATGTTACATGGCCAAGTTAACAACCGCTTTATGCCACAAATGCATTCCGTTTGCTACGTAAGCGATTCAATTCAAAGATTATAACGGAAGGTTAACGAGTGAGTAACAGACAATACTTTATAAAGTTCAATGCGTAAATTTCGACATTTTAAAGTTCGATGAGTAAATGAAGACGGTAGTCTAAGTTGAGTGGGTGTTGAAACATTTGACTCAGAAAGGAAAAATGGTTTTTTTCCCTAGTCTTTTTAGTATAAAAACCAGTTCAACCTGGTTCAACCTTTTGACCCTTGACCCGTTGCTATTTCACGTTCAAGCATAGGTCCCATTTTCAAAACATTGGTTTTAGTTCCTCCGTCCCAAAAAGATGGTCTAGTTTTCCTTTTTGGTCCGTCCCAACAGATAGTCCAATTTCATTTTCAAAAAGTAGTTAAAATATTAGTTATTTTATATGCCCCTATTTAATATGTATAATTATCAAAAAATAGAATTATTAAAGTGGAATAATTAATAAATGAAACGGTATAATAGGAAAATAATGTTACAATTTACTTTTCCAATACTATTAAATGAACTTTTTTGAATCTGTGTGAAAAAAGGAATATGACCATTTTTTTGGGACGGAGGTAGTAGTATTTATTCTACTATTAGTCCTTTTCTCTTTATCATTTGAGGGCATAACATTCTCTTAAAATGGATCAGGAGAAGCCAATTTTTTAGGAGGTGTTGCTTCTATAAAAGGTGTGAAGGGATTCAGTCCTGATGCAGCAAAGAAGAGATTTTTTGAGATCTACTTGGATAAGGTGATTGAACTCTCTTATCTGTTGTATCATTGTTACTCTATTAGAAACCTGAGTCTCAAAATTGTGTGATTTTGAATTTTGCAGTATGCGAAGCCAAATTCTGGCATAGGTTTCCCTGGCGCCTTGGAACTTGTAACAGAGGTAAACAGGCAAGATAAAGACTCAAATTTTCATTTTGCAGTATACTGATTGTTCTATCTATTTGTAATGACAAGTGTAAAAGCAATGGCCTTAAAGTTGCTGTTGCATCAAGTGCTGATCGCATTAAGGTCGACGCAAATTTGGCGGCTGCTGGGTTGCCATTATCAATGTAAGCTAGTGTTGCATTTTCTATAGAAATCACTGTTAAAGAATAGTTTCAAATATTTCAGGATCCGTTACTTTTTTCTGACATTTGCATGTACCAAATTTGACAACTTTAGAAGCCTGAAATTTCTGTTTGCATGATCACCAATTCGTACTTATAAAGGATTCACTATTCATTAAATCCTTTTACTTGACAAGCAGGCCATGTGACAAAGATGTTGGTTTGAACTGACTAATGTGTTTGGCAACTCATTTATAAACAAGTCGTTTCTAAGTTTATAATTCTATTTATAAACAACTCGTTTATAGACGGTTGCCAAACAGAATGATGTTTTCCAGGATAAATTATGATGTCATTAGACATTCATTTATTGTTTGTATTGGGAGACATTTGTTGGGGAACGGATTTTCTTGGAGAATGTGTCATTGAAAAATGAATATAAAGGATGGGTTATTAGATTGCATGAAAGATAATTTTTGAAGGATGTGTGTAATTAAAAATGAGATTAGTGGGAAAGCTATTTTTGAAAAATCCCTCTGAAACATGATCTTACGTTTAAAAATCTGAAAAAATGTTTACCTTTACTTTCATATACAATGTTGTAAAAAGTTTATAACCAACTGTTATTTAAATGGCTAAATGTGAGGATTGGGTGAACAGGTAGGATACAGAATTCAGTAACTGCAAATTAGTGCTTTTTGTTTTGTGGGGGGGGGGGTTGGGGTGGGGTGGGGGTGGCAGTTTCACTAAACCTTTCAGTGTATTCCTTCCATTTGCATTGCAATTCAATTTCATAACCAATTCACAATCACTCTTGAACAACTGATGAAGTTTCTACATTATCCACTGTGTTTCAGATTTTCTGTAAGACAATCGAAAACTTTTATCAGTTATAGTTTCCTGAAGCTTCCTTTGGTAAATGTGCATCTCTGCAGATGGCAATGCCACCCATTATTTAATCCTTAACATACATGTACATGCCAGAAAGACCTCGCCGTAGTTAATTTAATAGCTTTCTGTCAACGTGAATTGTCTAAGTTTGTGCAGTCTCTTGTGAATAACTGTGAATTTTGTAATTGTTTATTACTAGCATGTTTGGCTTTAGAAAGAAATATGTTTGTGCATCCTTCTTGAAATCCCTCTGACTTCCTTTTCTAGAACTTGTTATAGTTAACGTGTGCTCTTCCGATCTATTTTGAGATTTGGCATCACCCACAGCTAAAGTTATCTACTTTTTCGGTTATTAATTCATGAATTCAATTTAAATAATTAAACGATGAGAGCATAGATGTGCCTGGTTACATGTGTGTACATGCAGCATTATAGTAAATCATGACTGCTACATTTTCTAGATGCGTGATGTAGAAGACATTTAGAGATATATTAAGCCCCATTATAATAGCTTAAGCGCTTAGATGAGATGGTTGAGAAGGAATATTCTGAAAACTCTAATTACGATCAACGGAGTTGCGAGAGTTTACAGTTGTCCTCTTTAATGATCATACTCGAATTCTTTAGATCGGAAGAGCTGTGTAAGAAAGAGTATGGCAATTTGATTAACTGTGCCAAACTACCATATCTTTCTGCCATCCATTTGGTTGGAAGTTAGTGAGCTGGGTGATGATATGTTCTTACCTCTCTCTCAAACACAGACAACCCCCCACCTTCCCAAAAAAAAAAAAAAAATAGAAAAAAGCCCTTTCCACTGTATGCTGTGTGTATAAAGCAATTATGGATACTTATCACTCCCTAGTCATAGTATATTGATTGGTTTTTAACTTGTAATGCTGAAATATGGCTATGATTTGTAGACTTCCTCATGAGGCTGGTTTTGACTTGGTGTACCCTGGGAAGATTTGGTGGTTTACCCTGTAAATAAAAGGCTAATTGACTTTGGTAAGGGCAAGATGGGTGTAATTAGTGGAAGTGATGTTATGGTGATATGTACAGAGAAAAACTAGAAAGAAAAGAGAATTTTCTAATTAATGGGATTGAGTTTTGCTTTTCTTCTTTCAATTTTTCACTATCGTATTATAGAGACAAGGAGTTCAAAAGCATGCCCCTCATTTTTCATAGTTGGAAAGTTATGTTGCATCCTTGACTTTTGATTTTCTTTTTTAGAGGATTCCTTATCCTCTGGACAATTTCGTCTGTAATTAATGACTTCACATTTCATCTGCTAGCATCCCTTTCGGATATACAGTAACAGGATATACGTGTCTTATAAAAGATTATTTACTTTGTCTAGTAATCAATATTGAAGTTCTATCTTTCTTACATCTCCAGGTTTGATGCTATTGTGTCTGCGGATGCATTTGAAAACTTAAAACCTGCTCCGGATATATTTTTAGAAGCTTCAAAAAATCTGAATATCCCCCCCAGCGAGGTATGCCATTAGAAGGTTTTGTGTTATTCTGGTTATTGCTGTTGTTCGTTCATGTATTTACATTAAAATTTGCAGTGTATTGTCATTGAAGATGCATTAGCTGGAGTACAAGCTGCCAAATCAGCAAACATGAGGTAATGTCTTCAATTTTTTAAGGGTTTATTAGGATATCTGTAATTCATATCACTTGGAATTTATTTCTTTCATTTTTAAAATGATTACTTCATAATTCTTCATTTGCACTTTTATCTTTATATCTATAGAATTAAGCTTTTCAGAATTTGTTCTACTTTTTGTTAATATATCAATTTCTTAATTGCATATCTTCCATTTTTTCTCTCTCTGGAGTTGTGTGAGCTGCCTCTTTCATACTCTTGTTCTCTCTCATAGCTCCGGTGATTAGCATCTGTTTCATAGATTGACCGCCCTTCATCTTTTTGGTTTCACTGTTCTTTGAGGCATTTCCTTGCTAAGCTTCTCTTTGAATGTTCATTATATTTCTTCTTATAAAATTTTGAAATGCGTTTGTTACCTATTTGCCTTCTATTTTGATTTGTTCATTAATTGCCTTTTTGCTAAAGTTAACTCATTCATATTTTATGGGATCATTCTCCTCTTTTACCTTTTCCTCTTTGAAATTAGATGCTCTCCTGTTGATTTCTATGACTATTCTCTCTTCAGAAGTTTGCATGACCGTAAATCTTTTTACTGCTTGTTTTATCATTTGCTAATCTTCTATATTTCTGTTTTAGTCCTAACAACTTTAATTCTTTCGCCACTCCTTGTAGATGTATAGCTGTGACGACAACATTATCACAAGATAAGTTGAGGGCAGCTGGTCCATCACTCATCAGAAAGGCGATAGGCAATATATCACTAGACGATATCATTAATGGTGGCTCTGGTCTGCATAGTATGTAGCTTTGGAAGTATAAGAAAATCCCTTTCTGAACAACCATTGATGTAGTTAGTGAAGTTAAAGTTCCTGTTATTTTGGAGACTAAGACATTTCTTGTAATGAATGTTACATTCTGAAAAATTTGTTTCTTCATGCAGCTTTAGTGGTTGCCTTGTACATTTTTCCCCCATCATTTTTCTTCCCCCCCACTGTATTAAAAATTATGGCTTTCAACAGAGCAGGATAAAGTCTTTAAGTGGTGAAATGCCTTTTATTTTAGTGGATATTAGTTGATACATAATATTTCTGTCCAACGAAGGTCTAATGACAGCAAAACATTGCAGATGCAAAGATGCAGTTATCACAATCTATTAGTGATTCTTTACAAGGTTCCCCGAATTCCAACGGTGCAGATAGTAGTTTGTTGCTGAACAGATCTTCTCCAAGAGCTTTAGACTTCTCCTTAGGAGGGTAAGAATGACTTTATGCAAAGAATGTTCTAGTTTAATGTTCTGATTATATCTTGCAACTTCACAATGATTTATGTTTCTGCAAGTGTAGAACATTTAGTTCATCTGGAAATTACTTCCTAGTTGTTTCTTTATTAAGAGGAATATAACTTTTACTTTCAGTTTTCTGGATTCCTCAAACTTTGGGAATATTGGTCTTCCCATAAATACCATAGAGTTGAGTGATGGCTTCATGGTTACTTTTAGATAACAATGCAAGTATGCAGAAATAGCAAGTTCTTTCATCATGAAATGCATCTAATGGCAGGAACATTGTTTATATTTGTTAATTGTCGGAATTCCATCTAGGTAAAATGTTTAGTTATTCCATAATCTAATAAGCAGTTGCTGCCAAAATGCTATCCTGCTCTCTCCCTAAGATAAAGCTGGACTTGGTAATCCTTTCACTGATCTGTTACCCTAAACAAGTCAACTTGCTATAATATCTCCTGATCTTTGTACACTGGTACAAGATATGATTTTTCTATGCAGCCAATTCATTCATAGATAAGATAACTAAGTCTCAACATTGTAAAGTTTGACAGGTTCCCATCTGATACAATACTTTCTCTCGTTTTGTGATAAACATAACATTTATGATTTATGTGTAAATCATAAAATAACATAAAGCATTGGTGAGATCGGTATTTTTAATTTTTGGTTTAATCAATGATAGGTTTCTATTTTTGCTTTAAAGGAGAAATGAAATGAGTGGAAATATAGGTGTAGTGGGTAGTACTTGTGGGTATCATGAAATATGTAAATGAAAATGGTTTGACCTAAACAAACATAGAAACCTTAACATGCCATTGCTCAATTGCTCTATTCAACTCTTCTTGTTTTCGTAATCTTAGCTCTTCTTACTTTAAGCTAAAGCTATTACCATTGTATTTTATTATAGTCAGAGGTGAAGTGCTATTGTTTTAGAGCTAAATTTGTCATTAGAGATTCTATTCTATTTCTTTGCATCTAGATTATTATGGAGTATAGTGATGAGTACATCAAAGAGTGTATAACCATACTGCTTCCACCTATGGTTCAATGATAACTCAACTTCATCCAACCTTTATGGTGATTAGTCCATCAAGCGGCCCCAGACTTGTCAACTAAATCTGTTCCAAAAGAAATGCTTTTAGTTCGTCACATTATTGGTAATGGTACGGCTTTATCTGCATTTGTCAAAAGCATACAAATCAAAGTACCTGGATGTATATGTTCTGCAAGGGTTCGTGTGTATTTCTCCAAGTCACGCCTTTACTTGTGTCATCATCATAATTTTCGAATGCTGCAAGTTAGCCTTCAATTGCCTGAGATAATTTTGAATCTCTTTGTTTGATAAACAGCAGTACATTTTCTTTCGACATTTATATAATTTTCAGTCTTCTGGAGAATTATTATGCAAAATCCTTTATCTAATGAGAGTAGCAGCATTGAGACACATATATGATTGTTTGACAAATGGAAATTTTATGCGCAAAATGAAGCAACTGATCTAATTTCATGCCTATGGGTACCGCACAGTATTACTGCATCTATCATGGGACTCCACTTTGTGATGCCACCTAGTTGAAAGTTTTTCTTTTTCCATTTATTTCTTCTTTCAATCTAGTAGTTCTTCCTCTCTTGTTTTTCAACTTTAATTTGTTTGAAGATCTAACAAAATCACTATGTAGTAGGGACAAATCTTTTGATGCTTGAACCATGCTTATCAACCATGAACTGAAATACGATCAGGATTCTTGAGATAGCATAATTGATTTATCGACAGGTTGCAGGGTTCTCGGCGAAATATTTTGAGATATGGAAGCTTGGGAGTCGCTATCTCTTGCCTTCTTTTCACTGTAGCAAACTGGAAGGTATGATGCGTATGATGAAGACGTAAATTGGAATAACAGCACATTCATAATTGATTATCTCATCGACATTTTGTTCTTTTTTTGGCCCTCATGAATGACTCTGGAAGCGTCTATGTCTTTTGCAGGCAATGCAATATGCATCTCCAAAAGCTATATGGAATTTGTTGTTTGGAGTCAGCGGCCCTCGCTTTGGACAGGATAAAGGTCTTAGATTTACAAAGACATATTTATACAATGTTAGCTCTTTATATTAAATTTCAATATATGCATCTTCCCTGTCCTCTTTTTTCTGTTTTGGTTCTCTTAAACATCTACCTTCTCTTCGTAACTGCTTGAATAATGTATGTTTGTAGGACCAGTTGACCTTCTTTAACCTTCCTACTGAATTCACCAGTGAGAAAAATGAAAGTGACAATATGTTCTATTTTTTGATTGCAGAAGACTCAAATACGAGTCGAATTCAACAATTCACAAACTACATAGCAGAGTTGGAGAAAAGGTAAAATGTTTCCCCTGTTTGATTTATGCACTTGCTGAAATTTTAAATGATTTTTGGACGAGAAAACGGGATGTCAGGATGTTGGGGAATTGGGGCTGTGGATTTTAACTTTTAGGCTTCAACCTATCAACATCAGCATAATGCAGAGGATATTAAATGTATAATGCTTTGAAGACGGTAAAAATATTCACCACCACTTTCAAGGAGGTTCTCTTCTTGACCGGCACAAAAAAGAGCAAATTGATGTCCATCCATCCATCTCTGTGTAGAATACTTTGCCATTGTCTTCTTCCCAAAACCTTCTACCATTGACTTGTATCCACAAACTTGCGGTCAGTTTTTACCCCAGAAACGGTATTCTATTATAATGCAGTCAAAGGTGCAATAAAGATCATGTTTGGCACTGATTACAAGGTACCAATTTATGAGTTAAGTTAGGGCATCCACAATGAAGGTGTTAAATTTAGCTTGCCATATAAGCAATTAAGTGACTTTAAGTGATTTTTAAATGTCATATCAACATTTTAATTTTAGCTATTGATTACTGAAGAATATACAAAGTATGGTTAGTTAGTTGGTGGCAAGTTTGTATATATTCATAGTTTTGCGGTTTTAGTTTGTTCTTTGTTCTCTGTACACATAAGTTGTAATTTTTTCTGTCTTTTAGTTCCACACGTGCGTCAAACGTGTGCTATATATATATATATACACACACACACACACACACTCTCTGAAATTCATTTCCACTAGTGAATCAATAATTTCATCCCTAAATTCAGATACCCAGCTTGAATTGGGCATGGTATCAATAACACAATGTACATGTTAAATTAAGCATATTGAAGGTGTTAAATTAAATTACAATCAAAAGTTATTGGTCAATTTCTTTGTTTGGTAACCATTTATAAATTGGTGGATTTATAAATGGATTTAAATTTCAAATTTTGTATAAATGTCGAGATTTGATTGTGCTATGTAAGAGTTCAAGTCAAATCAAATATGTGGTTAAATGTGGTGTTGCCATGTGTCCAAAAGTTGAAATTTAAATTGGTTGATAAATTCGAAGTGTTTTTAAATGGTTACCAAACGTAGTGAAAAATTTTTGCCTTCCCAAAAGTCGATATTCAACAATTAATACTGTAAATTAAATTATAAAAAAAGAAAAGAATGCCACCTCAAGTGTTAAAATAGTTTTTAAATTTAACAATAAAGTAAAAAGATTCTTTTAACAACTTTGCTTATATATCCATTGTAGCTATATTCTTGAGTTGTAACTAACACAGCATTAAAATAGTGATTTAACACCTCAAAGCTCTGAGCAAACATATTCTTTGTCCACGCTATTTGTGGGACCCACTACTACTATTTACTTATTAATCCCTCATTTCTATCTACTTTTAAGTTGAAAACTTCTAATCTAACATCGGGCGAGTGCTAAGTTAATAACATGATGAATTAAACCGTGTATGACTATCTGTTCAATAGAAACCTCATAGAGGAGGAGGTTCACACTTGTGCCAAATAAGAAAAATAGAGTGGTGGATAAGAAGCTTGTCTATAAAGCAATTATATAATAGATTCCATAATTTGTATGCCTAAACTTGGGTAAAATGTATGTGAATGAAGAACAATTGATGTTTCTGGATATGTAATTGACTTGAATTTGCGGTGAAATATATTGAAACAGAAAGGAAACTACGACGAATTATGAGCTTACAACTCATTTCTTTCCCAGTGTGACAACTGACACCCTAATGTTGGCCTAAAATCAAATGAACGTCCAATTCCCTTTGTTATTCACAGATGGGTTCTCACGTAATTTGCAACACCCCAGACACTTCCTTCTTTGAAAATGTGGGATCAGACATTATTTCACCACTTCTATTTTCTCAAGCAACCATACATTCAGGATAAAAACCTGAGTGGTCCCTGGTAAGACTCCTTGTTTAAAATAAAGTCATCGATTTTTTTTCTTTTCTTTTCTTTTTTCCTTCGAAATTTTTTTTTTGGGAGAATTAGGTTTGAAGATTTTTCGTTCTTGAGAGATTCTTGAGCTTACTGCAGTAGAAAGACCCGTAATAATATTGTTGTTAATCACATGAGTGAGATTTGACCTTAAAAGCACCTCGATCACATGATTAGCCTAGTGTATTTATTGAATATCATAAAAGCTCAAGAACCATGAGAAAGACCCAAGGTTTACCCCTGCATCATCAGTAGTTTACTAATTTGTTTCAAAATCAGTGGAGTCTCTCCATAAGATACGTAATTGTGTAATTTCATATTTTGTTGCTTATTCTGTATTTGTCGAGGGACAATCGGTAATTGATATTATGATCTTTTGTAGGGGGAATGCAAGAACTGTACCGGAATTTCCTTCTAAACTTGACTGGCTAAACACAGCTCCCCTTCAGTTTCGCCGGGTAAAGACAAAGTCTAATAACACAAAATTCCAGTTCCTATATTTCTGATTTTCTATTCTCTTGCATTTCCATTTTTCTGCAGAAAATTAAGAATTATTTATTTTTGTGTATTACTCAGTACATCAGAATTGGTATGTGTAGACATTCCTCTTTAACAGTAAAGCATACCAATCCCTATGATTTGCCTACATTTAAGCCTAGTCAACTACAACTATGACCATCATAATAACTATAGTAATACTACAGTGAGAAAATAACATTTTTAAGACTCGTTCTCAATCTGTGTCTGGAAATATATATCGTTCGCAGCTTGCTCACAGTGGAGAAATGTATGTTGAGGGAGTCCTATGAAAACATCTGGTAGTTGCTTTTTACTAGTCTATTAGTGACAAATGGAAATACAAATCTGATTGCTTTCAACCTTTTCTTTGCTATTATGTGTGTCAATTGGACCATGCTTAGTTGTGTCATGTTGAGCACGATTGTGAGCAACTGTTTATGTCAACATTATTATCGAAGTCGGGTTCCATTGTTTTTGTCCTGGTTAATGTCCTTAACCACATAAGGTCACAAGTTCCTTGTGCCAGTGCTCTACACTCCGCTTTAAGGTTCGTTCTTTGTAGTTTATTTTTTAGCTAGTGGGATAAAAAGAGATTTTTCTTTGAAATGTGTGGTGAAAAAGCGGAGAGAGGTTATAGGGAAATGTGAAAAATTATTGTTTATGCGGAATGTGTGGTTGGTATGATTTTGATTTGTTGATAAATTTTGTAGTGAAAAAAGTAGTCCTAGAGAACAAGGCCTTAATACTGGATTTCCTGCAATAGATTTTTTGTTACTCTAGGTAGCTAAATATCATCCAATAGATGCACGATATCCGTACTCGAAGAGCTAGCGAAATTAAGCAAGTTGAA
Organism: Nyctanthes arbor-tristis; assembly: GCA_963692815.1. NCBI lineage: Eukaryota > Viridiplantae > Streptophyta > Magnoliopsida > Lamiales > Oleaceae > Nyctanthes > Nyctanthes arbor-tristis. The sequence continues at coordinate 49,224 of CAVNYN010219380.1, forward strand.
TTAGCAAATGTACAAAAAGATAAGATATTGATATGTCGAGACGTGCAAAAATGGAAGCACAATGGCACTAGAAAGCGAATTTGATAATCTAGGATCTGTCTGGAATAAATTTTTATGAATGAGTTGCAAAAATTTGATCGTTAAAATGGGATTTGGGCCATAGTTGCATAAATGGTTGCTGGCTAAAGAGGGAAATTCTGACAGTACAAGTTTATCCTATATACAATATTCAGATTACCGAAAGTGCCCTCATTAAATATAAAGCCATGATGCCATTGAAAAAACAAAAACAAGGGTAGAAGTGGAAAATGTTCTGAAGTCTAGCATATGGAGCCTCGAAATTCACTTGAATGCAGCTTCCCCATTTCCCCATAATGCCAATGGTCTGATTTTTTCAACTTCCATTGAGAAAAATTGATTCCAGATGGATCCTTAAGATGAGAAATGACGGTTGACAACAGAAAAACCATCTGAAATAAGCTCTGAAGAGTGAAAGAAATTGGCCTACGGCAGTGCAATGTGGCCAAGAGAGGAAGAAACCAACATGAACTAGTATAAATTGACCAAAAACAACTGAGCCAGCTTCTTAAACATCTGAACCGGAATGGAAATGGAAATGGAGCTGGAGTGGAGATAGGCTGAAATACAGACGGAAACAACCTTAAGTAGGTGGAACAAGGCTAGAAATGTGCTGAGCTGGTTTGAAATAGAGAAAAGTTTGTTTGCTCAAGAACATAATTCCAGCATAAAACAGTCAATGAAAAGATTAAATTTCTGGCAATTTAGACCGGAAAATAAATTGGCAAAAAAATCCTACTCCAGTACCACGTAGAAAACTCCAAATTCTTATGCCTATGAGACTGGCTTGTATACACATTTCTCTCCAATTATTAAGCAGAAAAAACCTCATCATTAAGCCTAAATTGATCCTTGTTAAATACAAATATGATAGCCGTAATTATAGATACAATAACCATAATTATAGCCATTGATGGCCATATGTATAGATAATGACAGCCACAATTATAATGAAACTACACAAACTACAGCAAGAAAATAAATGTTTCCAGAGTTTCGTTAGCTGATGATGCATGCTATACTACTAATTAGATTTTATCAAGTGGAACTTCTATGTGAAACTCTCTCGAGCTTATATATTTTCCATGTATCAGCAATGCATGGAAAGAAATGGCTTGGATGAAAACAATACTCTAAGAATTCCCCTTTAATTTTTAGTTACATGGCCCATCCAACATGTATTGGCAAGCTAGATTATAGCGCAGGAGCCAACTATTCTTAGTAAATTGATCCTCATTTCTTTTTTCTTCATGTGCTTATAATATTTTTCTTACTGTTATAATCAACTTTTACATCAGAGTGAAACTAATACACTTACACAGTTCTTTGTGCTAAAATTTATTTGGGCAGGATTTAAAAGGAAAGGTGGTTCTTCTCGACTTCTGGACCTACTGCTGTATAAATTGTATGCACGTATTACCAGACCTAGAATTTTTGGAGAAGAAGTACAAGGACATGCCAGTAAGATCAGTTCTCTCATTTCTTTTGATGCTATCATCAAGCTGTCACTATGCAATTTTCAAATGCTACAATAGTTGATTTTTCACCATATGCATTATCAAATTGGTGACTGCTGTGATATTTTATTTTCAACATCTCAACAAGTACACTGCTTTTGAAAATGGAGAATGCATACTCATCATGGGTTTATTATTCCGTTCCAGCTAATATAGGTCTGCTCTTTGTACCTTGTCTGAGTTCTTAGTTGAGAACAGGAGTTAAAAGATAAAATTGAGAGTCTAGTTCATTTTATTTGAGAAAATGGTTCTTGAGGCTATAATTACTGGCAGTATAAAATAAATCTACCAGCCCTTTAAATCACTCTATCATATTTAACCTACTTAATATGCTATAAAGTCACTCCCCAATCAAGGACATGACTATTGCATTGAGGCTCCAACAAGGATATTGTGTACTAATACTCTTCCTTAATCTGGTGACAAAATTTAAGCACGCACAACTTTCCATCTAGATAAATTAAAGTTAATTATTCTTTTCCATTTGTGAATATTTTATGGCATTGTATTGTTGTAACAAAAGGTATGGAGAAATGAACTGGGTTTCTGGCAATCTTAGTTCTCTAAGTATGATCTTTATCAAAGTACGTTCATCACCACCCCCCCTTCTTCCCATGTTACTAGGTTTACCCCAATAAATATGTGCAGAAAAGGAACTGGAACTCAGCAATATGGTTGTTTCACACTGCCCAAATATCTCATTCTCCCTCTACTTTGAGGACAATAATTTGCAGATTGTGAACACTAAGGGAACTGTTGCCTTTCAGATCGGAAGAGCACACGTCTGTAAGGTTGAGTTTATCAAATTGGGTAATTTTGTGTGAATGTGTAGAAGTTCTAGCAAAGGAATTGTTTAGAATCTTCATCGCTGGAACTAAGGAATGAGATGAATTTTAAAATAGGCCTCATTATATGGGCTACGGAGAGAAATGGTTAAAAACCCTAGAGAATACCATAAGCAATCTCCATGGGAGTGGAAGCCAAATTAGCGGTGACATACTAATTGACTGTAATAAAAAACTGGTTCTAAAACTACTCAGACTTTATACAACATGGTTAATGTACATCTATAGCACTCCCAGATCAAGAAAGAATCATGGAGGTGGAACTCCTTTTCTGCTGTATCATGTTTTATGACACTTGGAATGCATTGGATCAACGACAAGTGCCAAAAGGAAGTTTCCCCAAAAATGGATATTGAGATAATTTGGAGGGAAAACAGTGGCTTTACTACATCTAAATTTTAGGTGTGCTGATTTTTCTTGTTCAAACCTTACTACTGATTATAATTCTGTTCCAAATGTCATAAAGTTTTTGACTCTTAGGTTGAGTATGCAATCTTGAGATCTTCAATATCCGATTTCTAATTTTATATCATGAAACTGTTCATTGCGTTATGCTCTGCATGAAACACAATTTCAAAGTGATTGGCTCTTTATATGGACATTGCATTTTTGGTGTTTGAAAAATAAAATGAAAAGAAACCAGGTTCATAACATGGGATGCACTATTATACAAGTTTCGACAAGATGGTAGCAGGGGTCAGTGTTGGGTAGTTCTGTCTGGGAATTCCAAGAACCGGCATGGGAGAAAAGGAGCCTTCTATCCTTCCTGGTTCCTTTATGCTTTAAAATAAATCGGACTTCAAAATTTTGCATATAATATCTTTAATTCACTTTCAAGCTCCGTTTCAAGCGATAACACTAATAGTTATTACCCTTTTGAAGGAAAACTAATAATGATTTTGAATTTAATTGAGAGATTTTAAAAATATTTTTGGAATCAGATTTAAATAGTTTGATTCTCAGTGGGAAGACAGAGAACTAGGCCGGTTATAACTGGAGTCCCGTCTTGGTCTAAGTGGGTTGGTTCGGGAGAAATGTACACTCTTACAAGATAGTGTAAATATGGGATTTCTCATTATACTTATTCATTGTGATAACATGGAAACGTGTGCTCTTCCGATCTCTACTGTTTGCTAGTCAGTTATTTGGGTGCCCATATATGTAAAATTTACATGGCATTGTGATGTATTAATATAAAGCTATTTTACAACAGTTTGTTGTCGTAGGAGTGCACTCCGCGAAATTTGACAATGAGAAAGACTTGGAAGCCATTCGAAATGCAGTACTGCGTTATGGTATCTCCCATCCAGTAAGTAATTTGCAGAACCTATCTTTAACAAATAACTTCCTTGTATCAGATAGACTTTGCCAAGTTGGTACAGTGACAGAGAGAAAGAATGATCAAGAAACTTTATGTTGGAAAGTTAAGGTTAGAGAAGTGTGAACGAAGGTTTAAAATGAAAAATAGGAGTTGGATTAAGGGTTCTTCACTGAATCATTTCATTGATGGGAAGAAAACACATAAAAGGCCTGCTTTCTTTCATCTTTTCATTTGAATAGATAGGACTTCAGAGGAATGAAAATAATAGTTTCGAATTCAAAAGAATTATTGTCATAACAAAAAGGAAAACAGCATTCTCAAGGTAACCTAATTAATATCCTAGGTAATCTATCAGTCACTGAAGGTGGTATCACTATCAGTTCATAGTCAAAACTGTATTAATCTAGAGAACGTGGCTGTATTTATTTATTTTTTTTATTTTTTATTTTTGGTATTTTGAGTGTATGTTCTAAACTTTTGATGGAAAGAGGATAAAGAGGCTGAAAAAGTCAGGGGATTAGATGTACTTTGTGCAAATTTTGAATTGCTTTGACACTGAAAACAGTAAAACATAATATTGAGTTTTCTTTGCAAAATTTTTCATTGTCTCTCGTAAATGCATTTTTCGAAAACATGAAAGTAAACAAGTTTTCAGTATTTGGTTAAACTAAAAGCTGAAAATAGCAAAGAGAACAGACCCTAAGCTAAGGCTTGGTTCTTCAAGCTTCATCTTGTAGTGTACGTTTTCTCCTCCAAAATTCTGTCCTTTGTTGTGTCTTGAAAGTGGGTATTTATAGGGCTAAAGCTTGTGGGAGTCCTGGAGTATTAGATGCTCTAAAATATCCCATAACTTTCAATAAATAAATAAAAAAAATACAGTGACCACTTGGCAAGTTCTAGAGCTTCGTTGTTCATGAAGACAGGCCACTTGAGATGGACAGTCAGGGTAATTATGATTTGGCCACTTAAGCGGTCAATGAATGATCTACGCTGAGATTTTTTTCCTATACATTCTGATCAAGCAGTCGATGAGCGGTTGTTTTTGTTTATAAGATTGAACCTTCCCTTATCCTCAAGTTCAACACTTGGCTGGTCCCTTTCCTCCTTCAAGATCCAACTTCAATCCAAACCTCAACTTTCCAGCTTAATTTTCACTGACATGCCTTCCAAGTTTGGGTTTGAACCTAAATAATAGAAGACATATAAAAATAGAAATCTACGTAATTTTTCCAACAGAAAGTCTTGTTAGAAGCTTAGCTAAGTGTAGAAATCACACTTATCATTTCCAACTATCCTGATAATTTGGTCCTTAGAACTAACTAGGGATATTGTTACATTCTGCTTGCTTTTATTTACACGTGTTGCATATTGAAAATTATAATATACTTTTTTTCAAAAAAAAAAAAAAAGAAGAATAAGTAACATTCATATACTTTTGAACTTGATCACTAGATTTATTTAAAGGAGAAAATCTAACAAAGTATAAAGTTGGCACACAAGAGATTTTAACTGGTAGCATTTTGAAGATGGGTGTTTTTACAGCTTAGGTTATCATATCAATTATCAGCCAGGGTATGGACACAAAAATTTGTTTGGGGGGGGGTCTAAAATAAGGGGGGGGGGGTCTAAAATAAAAGTAAATTGTTCCTGTTGATGGACATTTCTACTTGTAACTTCTCCTAGGTTGTCAATGATGGCGATATGTATTTATGGCGTGAGTTGGGTGTAAATTCATGGCCTACATTTGCCATTGTTGGGCCAAATGGCAAGCTGATTGCACAAGTATCGGGTGAAGGTCGACGAAAGGTATGCACATTTCTCAAAGAGAGTATGGCTAACTTATTATACCGCTCCTATTTTAGGTTCTTCTGCCGTTTCTTTTGTTTTATAAATCACTACAGTTGTTTCTCCTCATATTATGCCATTTAACTTCGCAGTTTATACTTAAATCTTACCGGTTCAATTGCAGATGGAGGTCTACTTATCTCTTAGTGACCACAAGTTAAATTGAATTCCAGTAATATACATGAATTAATGAGAATTTTCCAGATACATAAGTTAGGGGTGATAAATAGGATAGTTCCGGCCCAAAACTGCCTGTATCAGTTTTGGGCCACGAACCTAACTGGTCTCAAGCAAGAAGGGCAGACCTGTCACTCACTGGTATATAGTTGTGGTCCAAGCTGGTTGGCTTAATTGGATAGGCTTGTATGATTCCCTGGACCATACTGCCTCGGCATAGACAGAGCTAGTGCTGCAACTCATTAAAAATTGATCTAAATCAAGCAACCCCAACCAGCAGGTTCACAGCCCATACCCAACCACTTACCTGCATGGGGCTACTTTTAAAATCCTCATCAAGTAAATATATGTTTCCATCCATTTCCCAGCCAACTTATACATAGTCTAATGTGAAATTATCAGATGTCTAACAGAACTTTCTGATGAATGTATTTTTCCTCATCATCGAAGTTGTAACATTTTCGTATTTTCATTTTCGTGCTTTCTGAAGGAAACTTCTCTTCTTTCTTCCCATTGTTAATGGCATAGTGCATTTTATGTTCAAAATTTTTATGTTATGGTTAATAACTGAAAATGGTAATGAAATCTCGGTATGATTTCTCTCAAAGGATCTTGACGATTTGATCCAAGCAGCTCTTCTCTTCTATGGTAGAAAGAAACTACTGGATAGCAAACCTATTCCCTTGCGCCTGGAGAAAGAGAATGATAGTCGCTTGTTGACATCTCCTTTGAAATTTCCTGGTAAACTGGAGGTTGACATCCTGAACAACCGGCTTTTCATTTCTGACAGCAACCATAACCGAATAGTATGTTCTCTCTCTCTCTATATATATATATATATATATATATGGGACTATTATAAGTCAAACTTTACCTGATTAGAGGTTTGTGCTATTCACTTGAAATATTAATTCATTGATATGTCAACCAGTAATAACGGTTAGGAAGTTGATAGAATGCTCAGTTAAAAATTCATCTGTTGGAAAGATTTTGACAGAAAGACGGTGTGGAGTTTTTCTTAGATATTGGTCTAATCTGAAGACATGCAAGACAATTGGTAAAAGCTGATATCTGGCTTATATACAGATTATCCAGCTGCAGTCTTAATTTTCCTTGCTATCCTTATACTGGTCTTGACTGATTTCTATGGTCCATTTGCACATGTCCTGCACTTGTTTAATGTTAGTAAAATCCTATTATCTTGCTTTTTGAGGTTAACAAATGAATAACTATTTTGTTATTTATTAAGCTCAGGTTGTCACTGACCTTGATGGAAACTTTATAGTACAAATTGGGAGCACTGGCGAAGAGGGTCTTCGTGATGGTAGTTTCGATGATGCCATGTTCAATAGGCCACAGGTAATTTTTCCTAACATTTCCATATAAATCATTAATCCTCCACTCCAGAAAGAAAGGCTCTTTTTTATTTTCACACAAACTAAAAATTTTAATCAATTTAACGAGAAAAGTAAATTTTTCATAAGATACTCCTATTTATATCAACTGTTTATCTCGGTTGTTTTATCTACGTAAACTAAAGAAGGGTACATTAAGAAAATGAAAAAAATTAAATATTGTCAACGAAGTAAGTAGGCTACAATTTGGGACAAGGTAAAACGGAAAGCAATTCTACTTTTATGGGAAGGAGTACTACCCTTTTGGGAAAAAACGCTCATCTTATTTGTGCTCTTCAATGCATTCAATTGTTAATGGTCTCCTACATGTTAAAAACAGAATATACTTATTGTATATTTACATTGTGTAGGGTCTCGCTTACGATGCGAAAAAAAATCTCCTGTATGTAGCAGACACTGAAAACCATGCTCTAAGGTAATGATTTTCTTTACTAGATGGCAAAATCAATTTGATACATGAGATTAAAAAAATTATAGATTCAATTCATTTTATATTATGGGTCTTTGATTTTTTGCAAAAACTTCTTTTTGTAGTACCATTCATCCTATTAAAGAACGTTATTTACAGTGATTCCCAACATGTTTGTAATTAAGCGCAACGCATTTTGTGAGTTCTTTGCTTAATGTTTTTCTTTATATTTTGTGATTGTAAAATTGTGATTGCCACAACTTTAGGAAGTACTGTATTGCTGTATTTTAATCTCTATAAACTCTAAGAATTGATCTACTTTTAGGAATGCTTATATAACTTAATTATGGGAGTTAAATTAGGTTCTTTTCTTCAAACGTGTAGTGTTTGATAGTGTGGAATAAAGTTATGTTTTTCCACTGCTTTTCTGCCAAACATAATAATTTTGTTGAACCACCTTGTGTAAATGCTTAAGTTGTTAGAGAGAGGAGTCTGCATCTAGAATATACAACGTGGGCTAGATTTGTTGTTCAATCAAAAGCCTAACACATGGAATTTTCAAAGACGAACATTTAGATTTGAATTTAGGACCTTTGTTTGATTATCACCGATCGTAAGGGAGGTTTTCTCCCCTACATGTGCAAAAAAGCACAAATGTAGGTCCGTCCATCTTCATCTCCAAAAATCCATTCTTCTTCACGAATAATGTCCTTCTCTTGCAATCTTACAGTCTAATTCCACTGGATTGAAGCGGTATACTAGTCTACTTCTTTGACCACGTCATCACGTAGTGTAAGACGTTAGGGGTTGGAGAAAATTTGATTGATTTATCTTCAACAATTCTTTTTCCCCTTTTTCACATTTAGCAAACCAGAGTGGTAATGTTTTCAATGCTTCATTACATTACTTTCCAATTTAAGGGATCTTGAGAAGATGAAAAGAGAGCTTGTTCATTATTTCATTCTAGATGCTAACATTTCATCATCACATCCATATGAATAGACTGAATTAGCTTTATTTTGGAACATTTGTTATAGTATTATATCTTGTTAATTTATGAAACTTCTATTACCACAGGGTGATTGATTTTGTTAATGAGGTGGTGCAGACCCTTGCTGGAAATGGAACCAAAGGTTCTGACTACAGAGGAGGTGGATCAGGAACCACTCAGGCAAGTTGCAAAATTTAAAAATAGATGCATGGACATGATATTGTAAATATGGGTCAACTTACCAATCCGATGATTGGATGTTTATTATTTTATTAGCAGGATGGGCATGATCTTTTCATCTAAACAAATTGCGCTGTGAAAAGTACATAAATTAAGTATCTTGTGATATTTCAGCTTCTGAATTCCCCGTGGGATGTTTGCTTTGATCCTGTCAATGAAATTGTTTACATTGCAATGGCTGGCCAACATCAGATCTGGGAACACGAAACTTCAAGTGGTATTACAAGAGTTTTTAGTGGTGATGGTTATGAAAGAAATTTGAATGGTTCAAGGTCAGAAATCTGTTCTATTTATTAGTGCTGTCCATGTCTTTCTTGTGATTGAATCATACCATGAGTTACAGAAGCACTCTCCTGGTGTCATTTAAAGGTGTTTTAAGAAATTATTTTGGCTTTTTAAACAACTTAAGTACTGGGATACCTGTGTAATGAATTGTATCTTGGGCTTGGAATTTCGAGCTGAGATGCTTTTTTAAAAAAAAAAAAAAAAAAAAAAAAATACTAGGATACTTGTTTGCTTTGGTAAATTTCACTTCTTTGCAACCAGTTCTCATCGTGTCTCTTGTATTCTTTAATATTTAAAGTAGGATTATTTCAGTGACTGACATGCGTCTTGGATTAGACTATTTATGGTGGAAAAATATGCTAGTAGAAATATTCTCTAAACCCCAGTAAGGGCAATTCCAATGGAAAGGCATCTGGCCTCCTTTTCTGAATCCAGATTTTTGTTACAAACCAGAAATATGTGTCCTTCAAGATTTTCTGAGGCAAATGCTCATTACAAATTCTCCTAAGTTCATGTGCATGTTAAGGGCCTTAAGCTTGTGCTTGTTGCCTAGAAACGGATCTGTATATTTTGACAACCGCAAATTATGTCCACCAAAAGATTGCTGTTAAATCATTCACTATTGCTTTTGATTTCTTGACAATCTTGTGGTAAAGATTCTACATCTTGAGATATGTATGCTTGAAGACTTTCCCGATTTTCATTAATTGGCTGAAGTTTGCTTTAGATTATAGATTACCTTGAATGACTCAGCACATATCAAATTAAAAAAAGGTCCAAATGAAGGATATACGTGTGTTACTAATTACCATGTTCTATTACCTTGATATTATGTAAACTTTAAACAATTTATAACCCCAACGGATTTTGAGCTCCAAATAACTCAAACTATGTTAGCTACTACAGAAGCTGAAAGGCACAACTTTGTATTGGGAACTGAAGTTCTAAGTTTTTTGTCTTATTTGTATTTGATTCATGGCAACACATGCACTACACCTGAGTATTTGTGTCTAGGAGAAAGGATTTTTCAGAACCATCATGTAAACTTTTCCAATACCTAATCCGACTTTCCTTTTCATTTTGGGATTTTCTGTCCTCTATTGATACAGTTCTGGAAGTACCTCATTTGCACAACCATCTGGAATTTCATTATCTCCTGGTAAGTAAACACGTATAAAACAGGCTGAAGTTAGCTGCTCAATCACCTGCAGTATTATACTGGAATTACTTTCTATTCATATGGTAGTTCCTTGACATGTGAGCTTCCTCAGATCTAAAAGAAGCATATATTGCTGATAGCGAGAGTAGCTCCGTTAGAGCACTTGATCTAAGAACAGGTGGATCAAGATTACTTGCTGGGGGTGATCCAGTTTTCTCAGATAACTTGTTTAGGGTATTTATGCTACGGAGTAAAAATTGATTCACCCTTTAACTCGGCAAACATGAAACATTGTCACTTAGTTGTGCTCAATTTGCAGTTTGGGGACCATGATGGAGTAGGATCTGAAGTTCTTCTTCAACATCCATTGGGTGTCTTTTGCGGGAAAGATGGTCAAATTTATCTAGCAGATTCTGACAATCACAAGGTATCATGATTTATCTGGTGAAATGAAAATATGATAACTACTACATTCATGTGGGTTAAAAAAGTAACGTGTTTCTACAAAGCCATCATAGTCTAAGGCATCAAATATAAATATAGCCTCTCCTAGTTTTCTCCTAATTCAAGCTAGTATTTTGAAGAGTAGACAAAATTGCAGTTTTCACTTTACTGTTCAATCTACAATGAGTGACATGCATGTAGGCTCTTGACATTTTTTTACAGCTGTAATGGTCCAAGTACAATGACAAAATATCTTCAATGCCACTATATATGTGGATGTTTTTGTGCGTAATAAAGCTAAAAGAGTTGGGAACATTTTCATAGCATTAATATATGCTAATATTGTTATCCTAGCAAAATAGTGGGTTATAATTACAGCTGAGAAAGGAAGATCTAAGTGCATTTTTGACTAAGCCTCCCCAATTACTGGGGGGGGGGGGGGTAAGGTTGGGAGCATTTTAGCTCCTTTTCCGTTTCTTGGAATCCATCCGTGAGATTATCATCTTCAAATATTATCCGTATTCAGTTCTTTTCTTTCACTTTTAAGGATCTGTTTGGTGTTGCACTTTGGGAAGTTTATATGATGATAAGGAAAGATTTTTAGAACAAATGTTGAAAATAACTTTCTACAGAAACTTGTTTTGGAAGAAGTTAGACTTGTTGACTAGCTTTTGAATAAAATTTAAGCTGGACCGAATGGGCACTAAGTAAGATTCTTATTTTTGCTTATAACATCGTATTCCAATTTTTGCGATATGGTTTTTTATTCTTACTTTAAACTTATGTTATCGTTTTCGTTTCCATAGGCTTTTGACGTCATAGCTCATATACATTTGAAGTTTGATTTCCTCCTTTTGAAGTGCTTATGTTTCCCTATCTTTTTTCCCCGTGTTTTGTCTTCCTATTCGTTCTTCTTGGGTCTGAAAATTATAAAAACAGCACGTACTTGAAACCAAAACAGTATTCCATTTTATTATTTATACACGTAAGTTTTAGCCTTTTAGATGTGCTGACTCCTTTTTCTCGACATCCAGATTCTGCCGCTTTTCTATCGTTGATTATATTTCTCTTGGAAAAATGTTTTATTGGAAATTGTACTTTTAAGTCAGTTCATTTTCTCATGCATACTTTGAATACCAGATCAAGATCCTGGATCCAGCTAGTAAGAGAGTGATTACCGTAGCAGGCATTGGAAAAGCGGGGTTCAAGGATGGATCAGCCCTGGCAGCAGAGGTTGGGAATTAAAATTATTGTTTTTGTCAGTGTTGGGAATTGGGATCCTTAATGCACTCAAAATATCACACAGATGATAATTTTTTTTTCTTTGAAAGTGAAATTAGAAAGCTTCTCTTATCGATATGACTCCACAAAGAATACTGATCTGTATAATTATGTTCAAATCAGACACATAAAGCATTTAACACTGTTTAGTATTTAGTGTTTAAAGCAACTCAGCATTTCAAATCATGTTCATCTGGAACATATTGCTGATATTTAAATTCGTAAAGAACTGCCATTTGATGTTTGATATAACATGAAATTGATATATTTAAATAGCATTCTTCCTTAAAAGTATATAACTGCTCTCATTTGTTTGACCCACTACCTAGGCATGCTAACATGATACTTTTGCTTCCACAGCTTTCAGAGCCTTCAGGAATCGTTGAAGCCCAAAATGGTAAAGTTTTCTTTATCCATCATTCAGAGGTGTATTTGGTTCATTTCAGTTATCTCCCATTCATCAAGTCATAGATGCAAGATCCCATCAGCCACCAAAGTAAGGTTTTCATATGCCAAATTTTATATATTGGGCAGAGTGTAAATTTTTGCTTCTCAGTCAAACTGATGGAGTAATGAAATCAACCTTTATCATGTTTCCCAATCTATCTAGGGTTTTTTTTAGTATGTTAATTTTTATTCCTTCTAGGTTTAGGATTTAATTATTATTTCTTGTCTTATTAGGTTTTAATTATTATTTGACTTATTCCACAAGTTAGTGTTCCGATCTTAAGTCATTCTTGTATTAGTTTTAGTGGATGAGATTTTGATTATGAAGTAGAAACATTGAGAATGTCTCTTTGTTATTCCAAATATTCGGTATTCTAATGAATCAACGAATATTTGAAGTCCATTACGATTTGGGTATTCTCAGAATCAACGAATTGTTTTTGAATATACGTTCTTTTTACGCTTCCTCTACGTCACAAACACTCAGTTTCTTCCAACTTGATGAATATTTAAAAATTTTCTGTTTAGAAGAATTGGATGGTATTTTCCTTAATGGTTTAGCAATTGGTTTCTGTTTTTTTAATTACTCATATCTGGGAAATTTTGTGATATGCCGAGCCGTTAGATTTTATGAAATCTATACTAACAGGATTTTAAATACTTGTCCTCCTAATGCTTGATTTATATCTATGCTTCTGTGTGAACATTAACTTACACCGTTATTGATCTTGCAATTTGTTGAATGTGGTTACTTCCAGAACTTGGACTGCTCTGCCATGACAATGATCTATTCTACTCTACAGATTAAACTATCGATTTTTCACCCTTCCATTATTTAAATATTAATTGGATGATGGCCAACTTTACTGAACATCTACATCATGTTAAGTTCATCTCTTGCACTTTCGAAACTGGTTGTGAGCTAATGCAGACAGCATCTGATTTCTTCTCTCAAATATTTGAGTGGAATTGGTATGACCTTATTTAGAAAGAAAGTCCTATCAAACTTTTAAGACTATTTCACTAACTAGAGCCATTACTATTGTGTTTTAATTGGCACTGGTTTCAGTTAGTCATCCCATGGAGCCATTGTCGAATCCCATAGATATTGTATTGTCTCGCCATTTATCTATTTCTGCATAGAATTTTGTCCATGGATTTTTTAAGCTACCATTGTTCAATTGCTCATCCAAGCATTTTCGACGCTTCCTTTTGAAGCTATACGTTTTAAACATAATTTAGAGGACTGAATGTGGGTCCTCTGTGTAACAGGTTAAGCTGCTAGATGAGAGGTTAACATTGTATTAGAGTTGGGCAAACGATAAACAGTGTTCATGGCCTTTGATGCAAAAATGAATCCATTGTGCGCATGAGGAGCTATATTATACGAAGAACTAAAATTTATATTGTTTGTTGACATACTTCAGGTAGATTATTCATAGCCGATACGAACAATAGTGTAATCAGGTACTTAGACCTGAGCAAGGAAGAACCTGTACTCCTTACTCTGGAGTTAAAAGGAGTACAAGCTCCAACACCAAAATCCAAGTCCTTGAGGCGCCTCAGAAGAAGATCTGCTGTGGATACAGAGACCATCAGAGTTGATGGTGTTTCATCCAATGAGGGCAAATTAAATCTTAAGATTTCAGTGCTAGAGGGTTACCATTTCTCGAAGGGACGCTCTTCCGATCTCTCTCTCTCTCTCTCTCTCTCTGCATTTCAGTTCAGTACTGCGGTTTTTATCTCTGAATTTCTTGTATTACCATGTGATGACTCTTTATCGCTTTTTGGTTAATATGTTAGCGATGTTTTCTTTTATTATATGCAGGAAGCACGCAGTAAATTCAGTGTTGAAGTTGAACCAGAAAATGCAGCTGTTCTTAACCCGTTGGATGGGAACATCAGCCCTGAAGGATCTGCAGTTGTGGAATTCAAAAGATCCTCCCCATCCTCTTTCACAAGTAGAATTTATTGCAAGGTGAAGTATCTTTCTCATTATAATATTACTTGCTGGGGTGAGCATAAGATTTCCTTAAGAAAACAAAGGATGTGCAAAGACAAAGGGTGATCTTTCCGAAGGACATGACACTTCATTGATTTCTAAAGCATGCGATGAGCATTTGATTGCTTTGTGGATGTTCACAACCAGCTAATAAAACTTGATGTCAGAGATTTACACTACTTTTTTAGATCATAAATAATTCATCTGCTCTATCCCATCGAGTAAGTAATTTTTTCAAGTTGCAGTTTACCAAAATAATATGTGCTCCTCCCACTTGTGACTTGTTTTACTGAGATTGTGTCACTCCTAGGGATGACAGTTGCTAGAATATAACTGCATTAGATATTCCAGTAGAACTAATAATGGCCTGAACCCCCTCAAAATAAATACATAAATAAAAAAATAATAATGGTCCAAACACGATGAAAAGAGAATGATTCATTTGGCCAACCACAAATTAATTTGCAACAATGGTTAGTTTCTTGTCGAAGAAACCCATTAGGTCCTTTGAATACGAGTTTTAATAGATCTCAAATCTGTGAGACCCGCTTCTTTTTATTAAAAAAAAAAACATATCTGTGAGACCCTTCTGTTTGTTCTTGTATATGTGACTGGGACCGGAAAGTTCCTGGAGGGAGAAAAATGAGAGTATAGAAAGACACACGGATTTAAATGAATACACGTGATCCCACTCCTAAAGCGTTAGCTTTTTAGATTATTAGGTTAACATGACACCACGGAGAGCCATATAAATAAAGGTTCCTTCTACTGTATATGAAAATTCTACTGAGCTTCAAATTTTTTTTTTTTTTTTAAATAAATGTTGAATCTGATCGAAACATAAAAGGGTGTTTTGGATTCAAGATTGAAATGACTGCACTCTACCACTCTTTGCAACAGCTCAAGCTTTGAAGAACTAATGAACTGTTTCTCATGGTTTACAGGTATACTACTGCAAGGAAGATGAAGTTTGTTTATACCAATCTTTGACCTTTGAAGTGCCTTTTCAAGAGGTTATTCCAGATGCTGCCCCTGTTGAGATAACGCTGCCATATGTCGTGAAACCTAAAACGTCGGCCGACAGCTTAACTGCTCTAGCTGCTCGTTGACTTTAAGCGCGTAAAAGGTTTCTACTGCTCTTACAGATTTTTGTAATTCTCGTTGTACTTGTATATATAGGTGAGCGCACGCACACGCGCACTCACACACTAAATTGTACATGTGGCTCAACAAATTGATATATATATATAATGCACATACAGGAAAATGCAGGCACATGCATCTCTCGTTGTAATTTGAGATCGAGATCGAGATTTCATGTGACATTCTATTATTCTAGTCAAAACAAAACTATAGAATAAATAAGATTTTGTTTTATTATTCTTGATTTGGTACATTATTGATTAAACTTGTGTCATTTTTTATCTCCCGATAAGATTACAGGCTTTCCTTATCCTATTGAGAAGAACCATGGAAATGATAGTTTGGGCACATCAGGTTTTGATATTATCTTATAAAGATAATATCGGATTTTCCTTCAAAAAAAAAAAAAAAAAGAAAGAAAGATAATATCGGATTTTAAAGTGACTTCCCATAACACAGTAGGGACGGCCCATCCAATGGATGACATTTTTTTATTTGATGGTCGCACTACATACAGAATGTGACTCCTATTTAAGTTTCACTCCATAAACCTAAAACGTGCTTTCCTTTTTCCCATTATTATATATGTATGTATATACTTTTGGGCCTTTAAAGAGTATGAATGATCAAGCTCCCTATATTGCATATTAATCAATCACCATGATTTGGTTCTTTTTAATTAGTTCTTAAACGATTGTTTGTGATCATGTAATTAAACCCATGTTTGATATTTACTATGGAGTCAGTGATGGATGATTATTTATACAACCAAATGTAACTTACGTTGGCTAATTTTTTGAAACCCACCCCCGCTCCCCCCAAAAAAAAAAGAAAAAAACCAAAAAAAAAAAAATTAATAATAATAATAATAATAAAGAAAAAAAATTCTTTCTAGTCAATGTAATGGTAACTTCTAGGTCGACATACCATTGTTATTGATCTTGGATCCGACTAAATGTCATTATTTCAATAATGTCCAAATGGAAAGGGGAAATTCTATCATATGAAAAATAAATAAAGGGTCGTTAGCACGTCAATGATCTAATTAATTACAAAAAACCAGCTAACTGATAACAAAATAGAAACTGATTATTTGCCTGTAACATTTTGACAACATTTTGACAAGTGCAACCTAATTAAATGATGATATATTTAATTTAAGTGTTTGATTCTCCTGTTGAAAACATATTATAATCTCACACACCACTGATTTAATAACCGCTTATTTATAATTATAAATTTTTGAAGGCAATTATTGAATCTAATGGTTTCTAATGCATAACAAAAGCGCATCTAATGTATAATAAAATATAAGGTAGTTGTGATAGGCGGAGTACAAGTCTCGGGGGCATACTATTGAGTTATGTATGAGTATGTTTTGACGAGCTTATAAAAAATACTACTACAAGTTAATATCCATTTCAACCCATGCATTTGCAGCCGTCCATTGATCAAAGGGAAAGCACATGAAAACCAGATGGCCGAAACATTCAGCAATAAACACAGGACGCGTGGCTTAATTTGTCCTCACTCCCCTTCTTCTTCTTTCTTCTAGTCCATCCGTCCACGGCCATTCCATTCCGTCCCCCACAAACTTACAAATACCCACTTCAGGTGAACAAATTTCAGTATATCCCAACATGAAAATGGATTTAGGCTCCAACTCTGCCACGAAGAAGCGCAGACAAATCGGCCCAGAATTGGAACTCCAAATTCCCAGGTGGAGAGCTCCGGCAGAGCAACAGAAGTACTCAATCAAGCTTCTCAATGCCCTCCGCCACACCCACCGCTGTGACTCCGCCTCCGGCAGTTCCGTCTCTTCCGATCTAGCCAACACCATCCTGGCCGTCTCCGGCAAGGGCCGAACACAATGGAGCCGAGCAATCATTACCACTCGTCGACGACTCGCTTGGATTAACAACAATCAGAGGAAAGCGAAAGTTTCAGCTAATAATCGGCTGAAGAAACGAGTTGTCGCTAAACAGCCGCCGTCTTTGCACAGGAAAGTCGGAACTTTGGGCCTTTTAGTTCCCGGCTGCCGGAGGCTTTCGTTTCCGGAGCTTCTAGAAGAAACGGCTGACTATATAGCGGCTTTGGAAATGCAGGTCCAACCCATGACTTTCCTCGCCGAACTTTCTTACGGCTCCGGCAATGGCCACTCCTCCTAATCAGCTCGGCACAAATGGAGCTCGACTTGCATCATGAAACTTACACCGAATGTGGGACTTCAGGTAATTTCGGTTTATTATTATTGTTTTAATTATTTAAGTAATTATTATTTTAATCGATATGTTAAGTAATTATTATTTTGATCAAATCGTGTGTGTGTGAACATGTATATATATAGCGTTAGGAATAGGGCAGTCGCAACGTCGTATAGCCATTGTAACTTTCTATTCTATTTTTTGTTGTTAATCTTCATTTTTTTTAAAATTATTTGTTTATTAATTCATTTGGACTTTAAAGTTTGATTAATTGAAAGTCGCAAGATGTAATTTCCTAGAATCTCTCATTAGAGACATTGATTTAAAAGGCAAGCCAGAGGCACACCTTGATGCCCACCTCCTCATGGGACATCTCTTGTGGTGACGCATACACCAATTTGGCTCGCCTAAAAGTTCAAGAGGTGTAAGCTTTTAAATTGACATGCAAATTCATTTTTTTTATTTCTGTTTACCGACTAAGTTTAGACCCCGATTTTGATCAAATAACAACTCAAAAATGTAATAAAGAGATTGGAATTTAAATTTAGTATCGAATCGTGCTAGTAGTGATAGTGAAGAATATATTCTACTTGCAACCTTTCTCTAATCTTTGATAAGTTATATTCCTTTTGTATTTACGTTGTTGTTGTTGTTGTTGTTATTATTATTATTATTATTATTATTATTAAAGACGATAAGTTGTTATCACGAGAATATTAATTGTTTACATCCTTTATTTTCATTATTATGAATCATGGTGGATATGGTTGGCAAAAAAAAATGATAATCATGGTGGATCTTTTGTCATTTTGATAAGATTGATTTTTTATTTGCTCTTTTTTTGTTATTTTTTCTCACAACATTGGATTAGTAACACTTATGGTAAGGATTAACGTAGGAATGCCAATATAATAAAGCAAATTCTTGTCAATTATTGTGAGTTTTAATATTTAGGTTCTTGTACTCATTGTCCCCGTTAGTTATAAGTTGCAAACCACTGGATTCGTTCAAAATAACAACGTTTAATGATGTATATACTGGACTTTGATCATTTTATTGTGCTTAACTTGAAATAAGTTGATTTACAGTGTTTTACAATGTTTTGAACCTTTTTTGTTTCTTGTTGTCAAGAGGCTTACACCTCAAAACGTCTCAGGGCATACGCCTCGTCCCATTAAAAAGAAAAGAAAAATTATACAAATTAAAGAGTTTAGTCGTACACTACAGACGCCACTAATGGGTAAGATAATGAATTTACCCAATTTTATAAAAGATTTCATCTAAGACTTCCTAGCAAATAACACTACTCTTATTTGTGTGATTAAAACAATGGAAATTGACGGGAGATTCTTGACTTCGGTAATGTCAATATATATATCTGATCGTGTAGCGATGTGGTGAAATGAAATGATGATTTTGAGAAGAGTAGTATTATTCATCACTACTGGTGATAATCACTATGTTTAGGTAATATTAAATTACAAGTCTACTTAAATGTATCACATATCCCTATATTTTATTTAACTTAGATATTTCGCTAGCACATAGAATGGTGATTATCTCTGTTAGTGATGAATATCATTATTCTTTTAAAAATGCTTGGCCTGGAATGGTGAAATAATACAATTTCTTAAATAATAAGAGTGCAGTTTCTTAATAATAATAATAATAATAACAACGGCGCATGATATAACATCACCATTTTTTTTTCATAACTCAAGTATCCAGGTTTCACCCAACCAATCTTGGGAGAGGATAGCCTTGTCCCCTAATTCGTCTATCTATTGTAATTTTTCTATGGACACCATTTTATAGAGTCTAACGTATTATGTGACATGTGTCCATTAGACACATTGGGAGGGTCATTATTTTCCGACGTGTCCAATGGACATTTGTTACTTAATATATTAGACTCTATAAAATGGTGTCCAATGGACACCCGCTAGAATTTTGAAGAAAAAAGTCTTTCATGAATGTACTACACCTTTGAGCTTCCTGTTTTATCGTTCCTTCATTCCCGTGGGGGCTAACATCACATTTTGATAGGGTGCTTGATTCTCGTCAGAATTTCAAGCGATCATAGCGAGTTGAAAATTGTTAAGGGATAGGGATTAAAGGGTTAGTCCACGTGGTTAAGGACCTAACCCCTTACTGAGATTATCTGGGTTTAAATCCCCACAATTCTCCTCCCCAATCCCCCTTTGTAAAAAAAAAAAAAAAAAAGAGGAGTTTAGGGATAAGTCCCATGCACATTTAAGAAATATATATATATTTTTTTTGAACTGACATTAAAGAAATATTTACTTAGTCAATATATAATTATTTGAGTTACCTTTTTAATAAGAGTTTAACCTTTTAACATGTCTTAGTATGATATTAGAGCTCGTTAAACTCTAAAAAGCAACATTCGATCTGATTAAAAATATATGGATGTGAATTTTAAATTGGTCTGTTCCAATAAGCCACCATCTCGTGGGGCACATTAAAAAATAAATCTCAGTGAATAAACTAAAACTAGTAACCAATATATAATAATTTCAGTGGCTACCCTTAATAAAGTTGACATTTTATGTTAAACTTCAACGAGCAATATACGATCCGATTAAAAAATGAACATATATAAATATTGAATTTCAAAATTGATATACTCCAATAAGCCATCATCTTGCGAGGTATGTTAAAAGATAAATCTCACTGAATAAATTAAAATTAGTAACCAATATATAATGGTTTCGGTTGCTACTCTTAATAAAGTTAATATTCTAAAATGGAACGCCAAATTTTAATAAAAATAAGTGGTAAAAATTTAACACGTGTGATTGTAACAAATCACTCTATATGGCAGGTAAAATTACAAAATGAAAATTCATTGTGGATAATGGTTCAAAAAAAAGACGTGGTATGAAGAGAAGGCACAACACTTTTTTAACATTTGGGAAGTGGGATGTTATGAAGATACATAGTGGTAAAGATCAAAATGGCTAAAAATTGGCTGGAGTATCTAATTGCCAAAATCTGCCAAAAATAGTCAAACAAGCAACAGTCGCGAGTCCATGTGCTGCAATTTTCAGCCCCGCGCCCACCCATTTATGGTACATGTGACATCACAATACATTCATATATATTTCTTTTTTTTTTTTTTTTTATAACGACGCACAAGTTAAACATCCCCTCTCGAATACCAACGCCCCGGTTCAGGTTGCCCACCGACAGTTCCTCTCCGGCTAAATGAGTTACGCGTGTCTTGGCATCAATTTTATGATTGAGATGTTGGCTGAATGTGACGACATCTACACCAGCTATAGAGTGTTGATACATTCATATATTTTTTGTCTTGGCGTCAATTTTATGATTGAGATGTTGGCTGAATGTGACGACATCTACACCAGTTATAGAGTGTTGATACATTCATATATTTTTGTTGATAATGATGCGCGATGTAATCATCTCCTCTCGAATACCACCTTTCCCAGTTATGGATACTCTCCAACAGTTCCTCCCAAGCTAAATGAGTTACGCGTGTCTTGGCGTCAATTTTATGATTGAGATGATAGTTGAGCACAATGTCTACATCGCCTTTAGAGGTTTTGAGATGGAGTGATGATACATGTACTACGATATTTTGCCCGAGAGAAAACCCGATGCGATATTTTGCGATAAATTGAGCTCCCCAACCCAAAAATTGGATCTGAGGAATGAACAGGCCCGCCCGCCCGCAATAGCAAAAATCTTCAAGCTTTGAATCGCAAGAGTCATCTCTACAACCTCACAATCATGCCATTCCAAAGACCCTTCCACTCTCCCTGAAGATCCCGTCCCTGCACTCCCCTGGATTTCTCCGGCGAATCGGAACTTTACATCCATTAATTTCCCAGCGTCCAAGGACCAAACTGTCCACCGCCAGGGGATGAAGACTCCACCCAAGGATTGAAGTGACAGGAGGAGGAGAAATGGAGCGTTGATGCTAAGATCTATGAAGAAAAACACCCCACCGGAAAATCTACAACTCCTCTGCTTCCGACAGCTCCAACAACAACGACGATGACTTTACATTTGCAGCGCCACAAAAGGTCGTGCCACCGGCCGACGAGGTGGATCCACCGTCCAGCGGGGTGCTTGAACAATGGCTGCTGCTGCTGCCCCGGTATAGCCCAGAAAATGGCCGCTGCTGTTGTGTTAATTTTGAGGGGCGGGGTGGGCGATATTGAGGTATTTTGGTCATTTGGCTGTCTCGAGTTTTTTTCTCGGGAACAATATGGTTGTACATCTATCATTTTTCTTTGAGATAATAAAGTTTTGGATCACATCTCAAATGGGTAATAAATTTGTTGAGAAGAGCCATTCAAGCATGTTCAGAGTGAGATTGCTAACATGGACCAAGGCCTAAAGGTGATAACTTATAATAGCATGTATGGGAAATTTTAAAAATTTCCTCAAAATTTTATAACAAAACTTCCCACTGTACCTGTGTATAAATGCACGCCACTTGTATTTAAGATCGGAAGAGCGTCGTGTAAAAATAAGTGATTAATGTTATACAACGTGTGGTTCTTATGAGATATATAAATGTGATTTGTGTAGCTGAATTTAACTTTGTAAGAGAATGGGATTGCTAACATATCTTTCACAATTTTTATTGAAAACCTATCAATGGAAGCTTGCCATGTGGGCTTAAGTCCTACAAAATTTTAAACCAGGCACAAGCGAATCTCAACAATTTATTAAACTCACACCAATAACATATTCTCATTTTTCCATAATTCCCTATAAATCTCTCAACTTTTCCACCACACATTTCACACAATAATATCTTTTCACCAAAAAAGCTAAAAAAAAAACTAGCTAGAAAGAACCAAGATAATGAAGAAGATAAAATGGCATTTTTTACCACTATATACCTAATATTTCCCTCTAAAATTTCTCTTATGCATTATTTGAGAATAAATTGTTTTTTCGCCATAGTTTTCCCCCTTAGTTTTGAAATACTCCTAGGAGAGTCATCTCCGTTTTCATCCTGTTCAGTTGAGTTTTGTTTACATGGGGTAAAATCTGTACTGGAATATCTCTTTGCTTAAAATTGGAATGGTATCTTTAATTGAGAACTGACTGGTTGAAACTTCGAAAAGAGAGAAACTTCTTTACAATCTTGTCCATTCACCTTCTTTAATATTTCGTAGGAATCTAAGCTAGAATACCGTTATGTGTTGAGCTCTGACTGAAAGAATAGAGGTAGAGGAGGAACATAAGGCGGAGCTGATTATTTAAGAAAGAAGAGGGCAATAAAGAAGAAAGGCGAAAATAAGTATCAAAATACATGGGGCAACCAATTAACTTTACAACTTTGCCTATTATGTTTGCTTCATTTCTTGCTACTACTAACTGGGGGTTGGGGAAGACTTTAGCAAGAAATAGAGCTGAAAATCACGCTGGTTGCATCTGCAACATTATTTTACTCAGAAAAATGCATATCAAATGAGAAAAAGTTAAAATTAGCACTAAAAACAACCAATTTGTTATTGTCATTTTTGTTATTGCACCCTAAAAATTCTAATTCAGAAGAAAGAATTACAAAGGGCACCATAACACCAGTAACAGAGATAAACATAAACACAGCATTTCCTGACCCTAACCATAAGGTTGATGCGATACAATGAATACCTTTGCCAGAGGTCACAGCATATACACTACTTGCAAGGGATACATGTGCAGAAACTACAGCTGCCTGCTATCGGCATTTTCCTGAACATCACGACTTCAAACCCTAGAAGACAACCAATCAACCTCAAATATTCTTAAGAGCAAACATAAAAATAATACATAACATGCCCGGTGAAATTACCAAAATATACAAAAAAGAATCAAGAAAGTAAAAAATACCAGAAAGCAGAGCAACCAATCAACCAACCAAGCAACCATAAGCAGTTGACATGTAAGCTATTTAACCTCTCTTTTTGCTTTTTGAGTTTCAAAAGATGGATGAAAAGATGGAATTAGCCATCCCTCCAACCCCAATACAACTTCTC
This sequence comes from Nyctanthes arbor-tristis, assembly GCA_963692815.1. NCBI lineage: Eukaryota > Viridiplantae > Streptophyta > Magnoliopsida > Lamiales > Oleaceae > Nyctanthes > Nyctanthes arbor-tristis. The sequence goes on from CAVNYN010219380.1 coordinate 73,050, forward strand.
CAATGGCCTTATAATTTCCAAGTTATCTACATTTTCTTATCTCCAAAAGCAGTTCTACATAAGAGACCAGGTTCACAGTCTAGCCTTAGCATATATTCAAACAACTTTCCACTTTCAAATTTATATTTAAGAAAATAACAGGTGACACAATGTAGATACCAAATCTGGGTGGCTAAAGGATATCAGTGGAAAATTCTGACATGTTAGTTCCTTATTTTAATTTCGAAATAGAAATAGAATGAGTAGAAGTCAGCGGAGGAGAATATTGTAGAACTTGTGAATTCCAGAATTCATGTGACTAAAAATAGTTTGACCGATTTCTATTTGAAGATCGGAAGAGCGTCGTGTAATAACATGAGCGTCATATTCATACCCGTGAGGGGATCACCCATTTTCCATTTATCCATTCCTGATGAAGCCGCAAGTCAGAGTGCTTAAACCTTATATTCTCATTGGTTCCCCTGAAGTAGACATTGTATTTATTATTTTTAAACACTTTAGAAATCACGCCGACCCACCAACCATCATTATACATCGCATCGACCTCATCTAGCACTTCAAAACTGTTGATTCGTCCAGCATCCGGAGGACATGGTCGTATATGCAGGCTATCAACCTCTTCTCTTGCAAACTCTGTATCATCATCATTCCTAAGGCTCTGGTACTCAATTAGATATTTTCCTTCATCTAATTTTTTAATGACAGTTGCAGCAAACCAAGCACCTTCAAAACCATCTTCATCGCTACTGACTTCCACTAGTGCGCTGGGGTCAAGATTACCCTCAATTATCTCTTTATTAAGCTTCAAATCAGTTGGCTCCAAAACCTTCTGCAATGATAAGATGGAAAAATTAGAACACACAAGTTTGAAGCAAGCAGCATGCCTATTATGACAGATATTTTCCTATCGTATGAATTATATGTTAAAATTTAATTTAACAAAAAGTATTTCACCATATGGTAAACTTTATTAACTGTGTACTTTTATTTGGTGATTTTCACCGAACATAAGAAACAGACTAATGTTGCTCATTATTATTTGATGTCGGCAACATAAAATGTTACGATATATAAGCTATCACCGCCAAAGAATGTGTCATTTTTTGAATCCATTAAAGGTACCTAGCTTCAATGTTTAAGAAGCCATAAATGACCCTTCAAAAAAAAGGCATAAATAAGTATTAAGGCATTTTTTCTTTATGAAGCAAGGTGTAAGGCGTAAGCGTCACCGTAAACCAAAAAAATGTTAAATAGTTAGTAAAATGCAACATAAACTCATAATTAATTATAAGCAATGTTCAAACTTCATAATATAACAATTAAAAGTGTTAAAAGAAAGTTTATTAAAAACACAACAGAGGAAACTATTATTTTAGCTAGCTCAATAGGGCCACGGATGTCAAAAAAAGCACCATTGCCCCGCACCCTGTGGGGCCCCCTCCTGAATGGGGCTGAGACTCCCCGCCCCGTTAAGAAACGGAGCAGAAACGAATAATGCTATAACAACCTTCGATGACAACCCTATCAAATACACAAATACCCTTAAATTAACAGCCCGTATGGAAATGATTTTTGGAAATTTGAGTTTGTGAAAACTGATTTTTTTTTTTTTAAGGGAATGTGTGGTTAGAAAGGATGGAAAAGTTACGAATTTATGTGAAAATTATTTTAATGAATAAATATGTGATTGAAAATTGAGTATAAATGAGAATTGATTTAGAGAAAATCATTCTTATACAGGCACTAAGAGTACAATTGCCAAAATGCTTTGTACTTCAAACCCTTCCCGGAACAATTGTCATCCCCTTTCCTTGTCACATCCCCATCTCTGGGGAAATCCCCCTTCAACAGCGTCGACTGCAGCTCTGCTCACATCTCCCGCGAGTTTATCTTCACACACTCCAATGGAAGAAAATCCCTTCACCGGTCCCGAGCTCCCCACTTGGTAACTCAATTCTCTAAAGTAATTTCATCATAATTCTTCAATACTTTATGGGAGTGGTGGGTCACACTCTTCTGGTCCATATCACAGTCAAAATTGCGAGTTGGAGAGATTAATTAACTAGGAAAGTGATTGAATTAGCTTAAATAGAGCCAAAAAAAAAAAAGTATAAAAGGTGACAAAATCAGCAGCAAAGCTCCAAATCAGCAGCCTCAATCATGTTTTACTGCTTGGGAGTTCGATTCTATATGGGTTCTTTTGTGAGTGGTGTTGCCGGCGCCGTAATCGACCGCCGGATGTTTGAGCAACGGCCAGTCATGAGAGGTACGACAATGGGGAGCCACCGATAGATGGAGGATGGCAGATTTGAAAGAAGGATGAGGAAGAGGCCAGAAGATCAGTGGTGCCGGTCACAGGCTCTGGCTGAAGGTGCCATCAAAGGTGACTAAAAAAAGTGGCAATGTAGCATTACTCATCAAGGACAGATATACTCATGCCCCGCCTGTGTTCTGTTTTATTTTTATTTTATACACCACCGTGCAATTTCCGCTACACCAGATTCATGTGTTGCTGAAAAGTTGTCATTGTTTTAAGATCTAAATTCCAAAACTGAATTGTTTGAGTTAAAAAAATAAATAAATAAAAATAAAAGAAATCAGCAAATCCTAAATCTCCTCAAATTTTATTCATCTTTTAGCTGAGCAGCTCTAACAAACTTCATCCACCAGTCGCCGCCGCCCTCTGTTGCAGCCGGCCAAGATCTGCCATCGCTTTTTCAAATTCCTTTGGTGTACACAGAGACTCCACCACCACTCTTCTTCGATTTTAGATGGTTTTTCTCTCTATATATATCTACAACCGGATGTGTATATATATTTCTTATCCATATCTTTTCCCTTTTTTGCTCTCTTGTAAATTTCTTCAAAGTTATCATTGTGCTAAGGTGAAGCCATAATTACCTTCTTCAATTTTGATCAAAATTTGAAATTGTGTTTTGAAATATTTTCTTAAGATTAATTCGTAATTGATTTTTTATTTTATAAAAATTATAGAAATAGTCGAGGGTCCCCCTCCCCACTTGCCCCATGACCCTCCCGGCCCCACTTTAAGCAGGGTGTGCACGCCAGGGGATGGGACAGGGAATTCTCCAGCACCCCCCCGGGCCCATTGAAATTCCTGCCAGCAGGCTAATCTAAAGCAAAAAAGCTTGGAGAATGATGGAGGGAGAGCCTCACAAATGTTGAGATGATGTTGTGAGGCGCATGCCTCTCTTAACTAAGGCATAAGCCTAAAAGAATTAACTCACAGTCAGTGCCTTAAGGCATTTTTACTGCCTCACTATGAGGCGGTTTCAATTGCATTTTTCTAAACCATGCCTAGCTTAGTAACATGGCCAGCAAGAATAGGACTTACACCCATTACTCTAAATGGGCCATGTTTATAGCAAACTAGGAAACCACATTGAGCAACCCAAAAGTCACTCTGCTAGCTTTTCTACCAAACCCCATTCTTTGTTTTTGGCTATGAATATTGCTCTCTTTGCCATTTCCTTCAAGAAAGGGCGCTTTGGCTCTTGGGCAAGCATGATTCAATTTTGGGTCACCAGCCATGTTTGCCAAACAACATCATCATCGTCATCTTTTTAGCTAAATAAATTTTCTCAGTGCTCTCTGACCATGAACTTTTCCAACTTTTCCGTTTATTTCTCAACTGGCCATTTAGCTTTAGCTAGCTTCATTCCTGTATAGTAGTACCATCAGCTAATGCTATTATTTGTCACGATCTCAGTTGCGATGATTTGTACTCTATGGAAAGTTTGAGATGCCAATTCCACAAGCACACCAAGCTTCTGGAAAAGCTTTGAAAGGTAAAGAAGGTTTGTTGAAATCTTATTGGACAATGTTGAGATTACAGAGGAAGCAAAAAGTTTTTACTTTTATAATGCTTGAGTGATGAAACACATCGAGAAGTTACTTTTACAAAATTTATTTTTCACCTAGAAATCTACCGTATGACTGAATTGCACTTCAACCACCTATATTTGAAGAAAAAGATTACTGTTCAAATACGAGAAGGTAAACACATCAAAGAACGCTTGATGATTTTAACAAAACTAGTCAACATGCAGTGAACATTATTTTTAGATTTGTTTAAATCTTGCAAGAATATTTTTCATCGTTGCCGTTGAAAATTGAAAACATAAGAAGTATTTGGAAGTCCATAAATGACTATGAGCTTGTTCTCTACAACTTTATGAAAACCAAAAAATTTATCAAATCAATATCAACCACATCTTTTCCACAAGAAAACAAAATTACACACTTCCCAATAATCTTTCTTTACATCACATTCTCCTATCTCCTTTGCATAAATCTCTAGAGAACTGTATCAATAACAAAAGAACATTTCTTCTCTGAATTTGAAATTTTACCATTTTGAAATCCATTATCATGGTTTTCAAAATTGTAGGAGGCGTGCGCCTCCAATCAAGGTGCACGTCCATGGCTTCAAGGCACAATTGGAAGTGCTTTTTTTTTTTTTTGGGAGGCATACGCCTTGACTTAGGAGCACACGTTAACACGTGGCTTCCTCTAATCAAGGAGGCTTTACATGGAATGAAAGAACAAAATATGTCCCTAGAAACATAAGTACTAAGAGCTAGCATATGTTACACGAGTACAAGCTGACTTATTATACTTGCCTGAGCTTGTCAGTGCAATCCCCTTTGTGAGGAGGCACCGCTTCTCCCATAGTTATGGGTTTAGTATGACCGACACCATAATATCAAATAGGGGAGCTCTTATTTTTGCAAATTTAGCCGCAACTTAAATAGGTGAATCCATGAACGGCTAGTAACCCTTCAACTTCTATGCTAATATGCTCTATTTTGGCCCACTTACATGAAAAAGGCTCTTCTTAAGTTAATTACGGCTGAGAAAGCTAACCAATGCCTCAAAGAATGTGATGCAAAATGGAAAGGAAAGATGTGGAAAGGAAGAATATATTCTATAAATAAAAGAGTTCTAGCAGACTTCAACTTCCAGCAACATTAGCATCCTATTTTCTACAAATTATTTGTTACTTTCTTCCGTCAAAAAATAGCAAAGAATGCTGATGCTGCCAAAGGTTGAAGTCTGGTAGAGCTCTTTTTGGTTTGAGAGGACTCTATACCTATACATTATACACAGTTTCAACAGTGTGCACACTCTTGCAGACGTGATTTTTCAACTTTTAGTACTCTTTGAGGCATTGATAAGCTTTTTCAACCCTAATTAACTTAAGAAACAGCCTGTTTCATGTTAGAGGCCAAAATAGATCAAATTACCATAGATTTTGACGGGTTATTATGACGTGGCATGCACCTAAGTCAACTGAGGCACACGCCTCCCAAAAAAAGCGCTTCGAGTTGCGCCTTGAAGTCATGAACATGCGCCTCAATTGGAGGCGCACCTCGATGTGCACCCTCCCAGGATTTTCAAAACCATGTTTATGATATTGATATGCTTTTCAACCTAACAATTGTCATCTCCTCTTATCTCTTTCTAGTTTTCTCTTTAGTTTCTTCTAAAATCAGAAGGCTTGTAGATTTCTCTTTAACGTCGAACTTTTATTTTAAAAAAAAAAAAAAAGGAAAAGAAATATGTTTTTTTATTTTTTAAATTTCTCTCTTTATTGATACTTTTATGGGCTATATTGATGTATTTCAGTTAAATCTTCATCGTTACATTATTACTTTATCTTAGCTTTTTTGGTAGACTTATTTTGATTTGTTGTGAAGCTTACACCTCAGAGCACCTCGCCTTCCAAAATGAAAACACTTATTTCTACCTTCTTGAACTATGATCACAGCATCAAGAAGGATAGGCAAGGTTTCTCAATCTTTTCTATAGGACTGCTCATGATTTCTATACTTAGTAAAAAGTCACAACAACAGTTAAGAGTTAAGGGTGTTTGGTTCTCATTATCCAACTACATTAGAGATGGCTTTTAGTGCAAGCAATAGAGTAGTGTTACGATGACAGATAAGTACAAGCTGAAGGTAGGTATCTTCAATTCCCAGACATGCCAAGAGGATTGTTAAGATACATATAACCCCATCGATAATAAGCTTGAGTCCGTAGTGAATGATGAAATGCACATGCTAAGCTACTCCGAAGTGGCATCAATGTGTGTGTGTGTGTTTTTTTTTTTTTTTTAATTTCTGTACCTTTTTTATCGTGGAGGGGGGAAGGTCCTTTAACCTAAAAGATCATATACAAACAAGTTTGACTGTAGACAACTTAAATCCACCTACAACTTTTATAGCTAGTCGAATAAAGGATGATGCCCAGGTAAAGGAGAATTTGTAAAAGGATTGCAACAAACCATTATAACACTGGGTTTTCAAATTAAAATAATTAAAAATAGCCTATACACTCTAGCTCAGTTGTCAACCAAGCTCAAGACGAGCCTCAACAAATTCAGCTCAAGCACTTCCAAGGTCGACTCGATTTGTCATCCTTACACGTAGGGCTACAATTTTGCACTCTCAAAACGGCCATATGCTTCCACCAACAACAGTAATATCTTTTTCTTGTTACTATATACTTTATATGTAGAGTATTGTTATCTTCATTGCAAAATAAAAAATTGTTCATGATTTGTGTTGCGCTTATTTTGCATCTTAATAAACTTTTCGATATTTTCTATATATACAGGGACACATAGGCATCATGAGGTAGTATCGCACATTAGGACAAAAGTTGAAACATTATGGACTCAAAAGTTGACAACCATAATCAATGCATCCCATTGTTGGAGCATCTCCAAGAATGACATCTATTGAAATAAGGATAATGCTACACATCCATCCCATTTCTTATCCGCCTACTACTCACCCTATTAGGACTACCAGGTAGATGGACACGAGATGAAGCGGATGTTTAGCATTGTCCTTGAAATAATCATGTGACACTCATACGAACTATGAGCTTGTTCTCAGAGCTTTATCTAAGAATTGATTTATAAAGGTTGATTTTTTAAGAAAATGTGTGGTGGAAATATAGGGAAATATTATTGGGAACAGTGAAAATTTGTTTTCCTGTAAAGAATGTGTCTTTGGTACTAAAAGTTGAATTTTTAACCAGCTTTTGCATTTACATAAAGCTCTAGAGAACAAACTCTATGTAGTAAAGGGGATAAAAGAATAGAAGATGTTTGTAGATGGTGTGCTAGCCGCAATCAATTTGCTTATTTACAAGTGCCCACTTATTCTCCCTCCTCATCTTAACTAAATTAGGCAAATAACAATTAGAAATGGGGCTTATTAACTCCCTAATTCACAATACACTACATTGTGCTCCCTAATTTGCTTATTTATCGTTATTTTTTCTTCCCATGTCTTAGGCAATGTGCTCTACTAGAGATGCTCTTAGTCTTATCATGTATCACCTTGGGATGTATATGAAATAGATTTTTGTAGAAATTCTTACCTCAATTCAATAGTACTTTTTAACCGCATGTTTTCAAAAAAAAACACTTTTTCATAAAATCAACTCCCAAAAATATCCATTTCATATTTTTGCGCCCACCCTTAGACATAGACATGCACAAACTCCAGAGTCAACCAAATTACCTCATCATCCTCCTGTTCCAACCACGCATTCGTTCTCCAAAAAAAATCACTTTTTCACAAAATCAATTATCAATTAGACAGACATGCACAATCTCAAGAGTCAAAACCAACATACCTCATCGTCCTCCAGTTCCACAGGAGGGACCCACTTCCCATTAACCCACTCACGGTGCAACCTCAGCTCGGACGCCTTAAAGTCTATTTGCTCCCTGTTGCCTGTAAAGAACACTGAATACTTATCCTCCTCGAGCACCTCAGCGATCACACCTTCCCACCACCCGTCATTGTAGTGCGCATCCACCTCCTCGTTGAACTTGAATTTCTTGGACTTCTCTAGCGGAGGACGTGGCCTCAACTGCACCAAATCCAACTCTTCCCTCAACCTCTTCGTGCCATTCTCGTCTTCCATCAGATTCTTGTACTCCACCAGTACTCGCGTGGCATCCTTCTTGTTACGAGCAGTATTTTTCCGGGATCTTGATGATGGCGGGGTGGTTGCTACTGAGGGAGGGCGTATAACCGTGCCCTCAAACCACGAACCGCGAAAACCTTCGTCGTTGCTGCTAATTTCCACGGCGGCGCCTTTCTTGAAATATTGGGCGGCGATGTCTTCGTCGATGCTCGTCATTCTTGATCCGTTGGTGAATTACTGAATGGCGGGACACTTGAATTGTAGGAGGCAAATGGAGCGCGACGCTTGTGAGAAAGAATTCGGGAGAAAGCTGAGAGTTACGGAAACGAGTTTGGAAAGTTTGCATTTATATAGCGGTCACTTTTATATTGCGGATTGCAAGTTGTTATGCAATATGATTTATTTATTTATGGACTTCAAATCATCATATATAACTTGACCTATAAACTTTTGAAATCCTGGCTAATGTAATGTCCAGAACATTCCCCAAAAATATAAAAAAATATATAAATGAATAAAAAGAAAGATTTTGCTCTAGTCAAGGTTCTCATATTCGAATCTCATGTGTCAATCCCCTCCACTCTCTTTTATCAAAAAAGATATATATATATATATCATAAAAGAGTTAAAAACATGTTCTATGAAGATATTCTCTCTGTCTCAAATATATGATTTTTTACAAAGAAATAATAAAAATGTATTGAAAAAACATATTTTATTATTCGTGTTCTTAATTTATCTTTATTTAATGAGTAGAATTTAAAATTAAGATTCCTTTCATAATTATTTTCACACAAGGATCAAAATGTAGCCCTAGTAGAAAATGGTTTACTCTTTACCGGGCTTTACCCGGGTTCAAATCCCCCTCCCCCGAGTCCCTCCTTTATCCCCCCTTGTAATTGTAATCAAAAAAATAATAATAATATTGTAATAAAAAATAATAATTATTATTATTATTTTCACACAAATTAAGAAACAATTATTAATATAGTTAAATATTAAATTTTACTTATATTTTTTCATATATACTATTATATCTTATTAATTGTTCGAAAATACTTTCAATATATAGGTAGTCGATATTAAGTAATAATAATAAATATATTAATTATTATGGGCATGTATGTAAATGAAAAATTAAAAACATACTCAATAAGTGGATTATTATTTTTAGACCAGCGAAAATAGTCTATTGGAGTATTTTTGTAGCATAAAGAGAAAATAGATATAATAACTAATTATATATTAATGAATATGGTTGTGTCGCTTCATGTACTTTGTTTTCTTCATTTTGTAGTTCATAGACTCAACGTATTCTACGGAAGTTTGGGTCGATGATTAGCCAAGATATTAATGAATGAATAGGAGTTGTTTACCGTTAAAAGAAAAAAACTAATTATATATTAAATATGGTTTTTCACAAAAGTATTAAATATGTGTTAGATTGGTAAACACTAATGTAATATGAACATATATTAACGAATGAATAGTAGTTGTTTACTGTTAAAAGAAAAAAACTAATTATATATTAAGTATGGTTGTTCACAAAAGTATTAAATATGTGTTGGATTGGTAAACACTAATGTAATATGAACATTTTTAAGGAGAAAATTAAACTTTTTAATATGGAAGAAAGACCATACATGCACACCACAAATGCCGAAAGATTTTGTTACAAAACTTTCAAGAAATTTTGAAAAGTGACTCTATATTTGAGACAACTCAAAAAAAAGTTGACTATATATTTGGAATGAAAGGAGTATCAAATGAGATTTTTTTTTTAATTAACGAATGTAACGAATGAGAATAAAGACATATTGAGCTTGTTCTATGGAATTTTTATAAACCAAAAAGTCAATTAATACCAACCATATATTTCCATCCAAAAAAAAAAAATCACATTATCTAATAAATCAAACTTTCAAAAAATCAACTTTAACAAAGCTCTATAGAACAAGCCAATGATGCCTTAACCCGTTTGGTTAGAAGGTTAAAGTTAAAGTCTCAGGATGTAGAGATCTCAAGTTCAACTCTCCCATTTCTGGGTACTGAAGAAAACAAAAAATAGAAAAAAAATAAAAGCAAAGAATGAAATAAATAGATGTACACATTATAGAATGATTGTAGAATGTTACCGGCGCCGTCGTTAAGTGCCATTGCCAATCCACAGATTGCATGCTTGAATCACCGTTTTATTCAGAGACGATGTGCACGGGAGGGTTTGGGTATAACCCTTGAGCTCGAGATGTAAATCTTAGAGATTAGAGATAATCGTGAGCAATCGATTGAGTGAATACAATGTAATATGAGTCTGAAGTGAGCTAGAGAGTGGGTTGGGCCAGGAAAGAATGAAGGAAGGCCTAAATAAATTACGTGACATCACGACAAAATGGGCGGGAATAAATAAGAAGAGGCATATAATTTCCCACAACAATATATATATACACACACACATATATATTAATTAAGAGAATTAAGTGTCGATACATCTTGTACCACAATTTTTCTACATTTTTATTTGGTAAATTTTGAACTAACTGTTTTATTTATTATTTTTTTTCTTTTTCCAACATTATTTTTCTTCGAGTCCTTCTACATAACCAATGATTTGTTCTATTAATGTACCACTATAAGATGTAAAAAATCACTGGTAGTTTCTGAATCTACTAGTGAAACTAGTAGTGGTTTATTGCATATTATAACTGTATTATTCTTATAGTCAATGACTGGTTCTGTTAATGTGCCAATATATTTATAAAATACAAGAGACTATAGTGGTTTCTTGCATTTTATAATTGTATTGGTTCAGAAATAACTAGTGGTCTATTGCATCTTAAAACTATATTGGTACATTAACATAACCAATCATTGGTTCTTTAGAAATTTTAAATTTTCTTCATTTACGTGATTTGAATGAACTCTTACCATATTGGGTAATGGTTGACCCGCCCCATTATCTCGATAATTTTTTTTTTTAACAAAAGTTTTTGAAAAAAATTTAGAGATGATTTGAATATGTGACAATAGAGTTTAGCACCCAAGCCTTAACTAGTGTACCCTTTTTTTCTTTTGTTAGGATTTTTCACTAATAAATTTTGTACTTTAAAATCGGCGTAAAAGTTAAAATATCAAATCTGAAAAACCACTTCCAAATAAATCCTAATCTCTCTTAATTCATTCATTCAACATCACCATCATGGGTGTTGGTGAGTTTAATGTTATTTGAATATTTTTTAATGCATTTTACATTTTTTAGCTCTCATGATGTAGAATAGATGGTCGAG